>CAJDSM010151571.1:0-14129 GCA_903981925.1 Ostrea lurida
ACTAGTTCTATTACATCATGTCCATATCTAAGCGAGACAACACGGAATGACCGTTTTCCCTGGTGTAATGGAGCACACGTATGGTTTTATCGTTAGCAGAGGAAATGCTTAGCCTTGCTTAGAGCAATCCTAGAGTTTTCCAGGTGCGACGTGCTTGTACTCTATTTCTTAATTCTATCTATTCTTTATAGAATTGATGAGATGACCAATGTTCGTTATTTGTCATGTTCGACATAAAACTAAAGTATTTTTAGAGTACCGGCACATGCTGCCAAAGATCACAAAGAAATATTTTCCTGTTACGTTTACTTATTGTCATCATAAGGTGCTTCGTCATTTAATTCATTTTGAAGTAAATGTCCAGAGGTATCACAGAACTCAGAGACAGAGAGAATATCTACAAAAGACAAATAGTAAGTATATAATAATCGTTAAATATAGAGATCTGTATTATGGCCTACGAACACCTCTACTACTGGGCCAATCATGAGGGATTATTAAAATAATTCGATCAACTGAGATAAAGGCTTGTTACAGAATAACTGAGCAAAGATGAGAGAGGGCAGTCCACAGTATACAGTATACGGAGTAAGTCAAATCGTCTAACTCCGATTTAGAGATTTGATTATTTTTTACTGGTAGATATTTAGAATCTATCCCCACTAGCGATAAATTGATTGGCGTATCGACACATCATTCAATGGTCTAGAGAACTACGTATACGAGCCTTCTTTTTCCGATGAATCAAGGACTGACACACCATAATTATACGCGGCGCTTTATTTGTCTTCAGAGCGACCATATGTTGGCCGATTTGGTTTCAACCCCACTGGTTGCGCCTGTGAAGCAGGGAGGCGACCTCTGTTCTATTGCGCTCGCCAACGAGTTTTCCACTTATGGGTAGTCTACGTTTACTTAACTCTTGCCGTAACACGCCTCGGACCCGTCGGATAGGGTTTGACTGGTCCAGTGGTCTCCAGTACGGCGTAGCATCGCTTACCTGCCGAGTCAGCCACACTTATCCAGTGAGTGCGTCCTTACGCCTTCTTTTTGCTATCGAGTCATGTATGACTGTTTAAAAACCTGCGCAATGGTATTGGTCGGGGCATATGATCTTCTATCTCTTCTTTTACCTCTATCTGCCCTATACGTGGGATTACAAGTGTAATGTAGAATCAGGCATAATGATTCCGGCCTCTAGACCCTCGCCCTAATTAGTAATCAGCCACCCCTCACCGAGAAATGCCCTTTGCGCGCATATTTTTGGCAGGCGATTTCTAATGTTAGTCAGTGTATCCGTGCACTTGGATATGGTCGACAATCCAGATCTGTGAGCATGAGAGAATGTGAAATCACAAGGAGGTATACATCTGATGATTGTAAACAAAAATGTGCTAACATTTGAGAGTATGACCTTCTTGTGACTGATCATATTCGATGCAATCGCCGAGCATAACGCAGTTAACTGGCTTAAACAGAACACACACGTGTAAGCAAAAAGTTAATAATGTAGTTCTGAAGATCTGTCTTGTAAACAGAGCTGATATCTGTCAAGCTTATGGGATTATTACCTTCTCACGTGAAATACGAGTGCATAATTGGCACCTGTTTCTCAAGAATGTTGAAAGTATTTCGAGACAATAATCGTGATAAATATCGAGTCAGCACTAAACTAAATACTTTAAGTTTATATGAGCATCGAAAACTTGTACATGAGCTCCAAGCGGACAAACCATAAGAGTGAGAATATACTGCCTCACATGCGAACCCTATGCCTTGGCAATGTCTTGCCTATCTTTGAGTGAGTGGAAGGTCCACGTGTTAGAGCTCCTTCACTTCTTCGACTCGATTGTGCGAGTTTGAGCTAAATAAATGATGTAAATTAATTAACAATAATTTAGCCGTAAAGTGTACAGGTTCTGCATTATAAGAATTTTATTAAATTTTAAGTTTACCTAAACGACAATGTTAACTATATAGAACAATTTAAATGACAACACGTGTACTAATTTCTAGATTGTGGATTGTCTACAGAGTTAGGGGTTACTAAAAAGAAGAATCCACCCATCGTGCATAAACTAACTTACTTAACGGTATACTAATATGAACCAAAATATCCTGAACATGAGTATCGAACTTTACAATATATTTTTATAACATAACTGTAGTTTAAAATATCATCCAATTGTGGATAATAAGTCAATATTTTGCAACCGCGAAATTACCATAATGCAGTAGATATGAAACAAGTGTTCGTGTATTATATTAGCCTATTATGTAGAAACGGAAACACACGACTATAGATTACGAAAACTTTCGTGTTTAACATATAAAATCCGTTCTTAGATTTCCAATCTTCTACCGACTAGTAATCAACCGATCGCAGTAGACATCGTCTTCAGCTCGACAACTATTCTTCGATAATGTATACATCGAGAGAAAGAGCATGAACACGTATGTGTGATTGGATTTTCTAGGGCAACTTAGTCTATATAAGATTATTGTAGATTGTCATCTGAATGAATGTCCTTTATGAAGACTCATTAGTTGCACACGGAGTGAGAATATGCATGAAGGATGTTGTGAAGCTGACTTTGAAATATTTCTGGAATACAAGACTGGACTTTTTTTTACAAAAAATATTGTTGGATTATATCGACGGCATTACTTATTTCTGTTTTAGTTTTTAACGAAAGGCAAGAATTCGAAGAAAAATACCATCCATTGATGTTGTTTTAAAATTCTGATTGCTAGTCATTAGCTTCGTTATCTAAAGTTTACACTCTAAGTAGACCAGAACCATGAGTGATCACAACCCTGTGCCAAAACACCTTAATCAAATATTTTCACGATTCTGTTTACAACCAAAATTCCCATTGATCACGCATTACAAATACGGATAGGTTCTACACATATAAAAAAATATGGTCTAACAAGCTAAAGCTTTGCTTTGGTCTTCATGTAATAGTTCATTTTCCCGTTATTTTAAAACAGTATCATTTTTATACTATTTTGCGTATTAAAATGTGCATTTTCAAAAAGTGTTATTAGGTCCTTATTGGTCTTCACAATAGTCATTACATAGTATCGTTAAATTGTAAGACATGAATTTTAAATGCAACAAAAGAGAATGATAATATCATGTCAATAAGTATTTTATAATCCAAAATTAGCAAAAGACCAGAGTCAAACAATGCAAATGTAACCCCTGAAGTGAATAAAATCATTATTAACATTGTATTAATGCGAAATTTTTAAGGCGGGCAACTATAACAAAGAAAAGTTGATGCTGCTGGGGTATAACGATCTCCGTTTAAAACTCATCATTCATCGCTAAATTCTAACGGTCGCTATAGACCTTGTTTGCGATTAAAAAAAATTATCACTAAAAGTCATATGTTACTGATTTGTTTCATATCCCTTTGTTGACTGTCATTTTCCCTACTTAGATTTTTGAAAACTACGGGTTAATCCCGTTTACTTTATTGTTCGACCTTAGGGCTCACAGCGGTATGCCGATCAGCCAGAAGGATGCGCTAACTCCTCCATGGCACTGATCCTACTGTCGCTTTTTGTCGGAGGTCCGTGTTGCCCTAGCAACTCTGATTTGTGTATATTTTGGATTATGAATATTACGTTTGACACAATGTTAATTTGCCTTTTTGTATTCAAATATGATGTACCTGATGTGAGAGATAGGATGTTGAATCAAGTAGTCGACTGTCGTCGGTCGTACCGATATCGACTAAAATTGTCTTAATCGAGTACTTGTTAAAATACCAACGGGGGGGCCTTATACGGAATAAAGGTTATAAAAGTTACGCACGTCCGTCGTGTTTATGTGAGTAAAACATCGTAAGAATAAAGTACCAGATACAAGTTTAATTCGCCTAGTTCAAAATAACTGCATATGAAGAGCAATATCTGGCATACTCGAATTTATCTCTGTAGTCGGATTTATTTATTGTAGCATTTTATTCCGGAATTAAATTGTTGACCAATTCCCGGAAATTTTAATATCCACTAATTTAGGTTCTACTGTTACAAACCCCTTCATACTTCTGCTTGATGTTTTTCCTTCGAACGGTAAGGTTCAACAATGCATAAATATTTGAACCCACCCACTGCCACTTGCTTTTTACTCTGAGCGTAATAACTGCCAAGTTGGGTTTACTTTAATTTGCAGCTTCTGGATTGGATCTTTTCGCCTTGTTTTTCACCAGTTCAAGACGTCGCGTTCGAGCCCTCAGGTTTCGTCTATCGTCGCACCTCAACGCAAAAGGAGATGTGTATTCAAATTTCAATTTGGGTGTATCCTTACTTTTTCAAAGTTGTGGTTGTAGTCAGATTTTATTGGACATATTACAGATTTGGTGGATTGTTTAATGTACTGATTCATAAGTTGCGTAAATTTTTGCATATCTACTATTTATGACGTCAGCATTTTGCGATAGAAACCGTGCGTGATTTCCAAAGTTCAGTCGTCATTCATTGTTATTTGTCATTTTCATATTGGGGGCAGCCTCGTTTGGTAGCCCCACAACTACATGCATCAACCGCGACCAAAGCGCACAAATAAAACAAGACTTATCAGTAATCATGTTTTGTGTCTAGTTTATGAACAATCAGAGATAAATCATTTTGATTGGGGTCGTCAGTAAATATGCCTATTTGGACATACTGTAATTGATGTAGGATATTGAACTAAGTAACTATAACTCACGTTATGAAAGGCCTACACATTCTGTCAGAATCATCATTACATATTCTCGAAAGAAATATCAATATTCAAAATTGTTTGTGAAGTTTGCCACAAAATGAGAAAATAACAGATATATACCGAAAAAACAAAAATCGACTGTAAACTAGAAATAGTTGTTAGACAAACGATTTGTTTAACAAACCGCATAAATGATTGTACATTGGAAAGATCGTCATAAATATGTTTGCTTGACAATTTCTTTTTCTGCTTAGTCGGCAGTTTGGAGTGTTGCTTGGAATATTGACCGTTTATTCTTCTCATGCACAGAGTCATGATTCAAGGTGGAACTAAGGTTTCCAGATAATTAAGGGTCCATTGTAATAGACGACCCGTCCTTGAATCTTCAAATTCGTGCTGATTTTCATGAAATAAAGGTAACGCTGCACTCCAAAGAAGATTCCTCGAAATTAAATGACCCAGGGCTTATTTCGCAAACAAACGCTCCATATAATAGTGGAGCACATATTCTGAAGAATTTCAAAATTAAAGTTCAACAGAATATATCAGTGAAACGATTTTTGTGGAAGAAAATTTTAACATCAAGTTAAGGAAAAAATTAACACTTCAGTAACAACTCGTTAAATAACATGCCGTGAATATCCTGCATATTTGTTGTGTAGTATGTAGTATAGTATTACTAACTATTTAGTCTATAATCAATTCAATAAACAAAAACACCCAAAAACAACTTGTATTATTGAGAGTTTCGTATATAATGAAAGCGTTTGTTATATAAATGGATAGAGATTAGTAGTCATAAGAGAAGAATATATATATGCAATATGCAGAATAACTAGATTGTCTGTTTTATGAAATTTTCAATATCAGAGGTCGCGTCCAGTCACTATCAATTAAAATGAGAACGAGATTATTTACTGAAAATTTGCAATCTGAAGGAATAGACCGGCTTGATATGTTTATCACATCCGTGGTATAGGATCCAACCCCGGCGGAGGGATTAAAAGACCGAGTGCAAAAACCTCAAGGAGACATACTATTTAGCAGGTCGGAATAATCTTGATTTTATATTCTTTTTAAAGCTTTTAAAAGAACATTTTTTTCCTGGATGAAATTTATTTCATGAACTTTGCGAAGATTAGCTTAAACCTTGCCAAAACAAGCTCGTGTAAAATGATGAACTATAAGACAATAGCAACACCAAGTGAAACTGAAAATTTTGATTGAAAAATCCCGAAACTTGATATTAAGTCAAAGCACAATAGCATGGAGTAGACTGCTACCTTAGTCATTTGTTTTGCCATGCAAACGCTATTGATAATCCAGGTGTGTAAAACATTTTCTTGGTTTATCGGGTGCCAAGGCAGGAATCAATGACAGATAAATTTATTTCATACCAATTGCGCTGTAAATCTGGATAAGAACAATCACGGTCGCGGGTTTTTTTTTTTTACTGTTAAATTGCATTTTGCCAAATTTTAGGAATTTTTGTTAAAATATTAATTTTAGAAATACGATTTGAAAGAGATGTGCAGGCTGCACTATTACACAAGTAGACCGAATAAACTTACATCGCGCATGGTTACGTTGTTGATGTTGACATACCCGTATTCGTTATTACTGATTAATCTAAATACTCGGTTTTACTAGAACAATTATACTACACCTGATCATAAAACCAATAAATACTTACCACGCATGTACACATCAATCCCAACAACAAATGTTTAAATTGAGACTTTCAACCAGCATAGCTTCAAATACCTCAAAGTTACTTCAATACTATATATATATACCTTAATTAAGAAGAAAACCTATTGCGAAATATTCAAAATGAGAGAGATCAATTTAACACATAATTTTAAACATTTAAGTGATTTCACCTCTGGTGACATCACTGATTGCAGTGTTAACAAACATGTAGTTTAAGTAATGGACTGCACTTTCTGCTTTACAATTGCAAAATTATAAGAGTTCATGCTTTTTCTCAGAAAAAGAAGGGGAAATACTTTTGACATCATAGACTACCTGCGTGTATAAATAGGAACTAAACTTTTCATATTATGTGATCATTCGTTGCACTGATACTTTAGTATTCCCATTCTAATTCTACTCAACAGCACTCGTGAAATTAATATAAAAGACGGAGGACTTCCACATTGAAATTATACATGTAGCCTTCGGGATAAGGTAACTCAATAGTCTGTTGGAATTTTCAAGTGTCTCATTCGTGCCAACACCTTTTTGTGGTGACTTGTTTTATCATTTAATTTTATTTAGCGTGATCACCTAGCGCCGATTCTTATTGTTTAAAACACCTTTTAAGATTTTTCGACCACGTACTTGAACAACAAGAAAAGTCTAATTGACATTGTTTTGTTGTTGGTATATAAAATTTAATGATAAGAAATAAATCTTATATTTTTTTTCGGGTGATATGCAGGTTATCACCGAGATTTTAGAGGTAAAACTTTTCATCTTCGCGCATTGATGAGTTTTACCGTCTAAAATTCGGTGATACCTGCATCACCCCCAAAAATATAAGATTCATTTCTGATGCCATTCGATGACTGAACGATCTTTTTCATTCCGTCACATTTGCTGATCTTGCATTCGACGGAATCCCATAATGCCATCTTATGTGTACCCTTTTACCTTGTCTATATCAATCTTGATCCCGTGTGTATCCGGTTCAGCGTAGATCTGCAGCACCCTTTGCTTGCCGTAAGAGGCGATTAAAAGGGGAGGCCCTTCAGATAAGACTTTAAAAACTAAGGCCCCGTGACAAATCAAGTGTGACACAATAAAGAGCACTCCCTGCTGACAGCCTGTAAGCGCCGAGTATACGCCAAATTGTACAGCCCTACACTGGGAATGGTGACGTTTCCATATCTAGGAGGACGTTAAACAACAATCAATCAGTCCATTGACCTTGTTATCATTGATGTTTCACGAACATAACTTGCTTGACTTTCCGTTTTATGCTTTACAAAACCTTTATCTAGACAGCACATCTTGTTTAGACAACTCCGATCCAGGAAATATTGTTTTTATGAGAACACTAGGAAAAGAGACATTGTCTATAAGTCATTTGAGTAGCAAACAATTCTGTTATTTGTTTTTAGGAGAGAGGTCAAGTTCAGACTAGGAAGACATAATTTTTTGCACATTATGACTGGATTTTTTCCAAATACTTTATTGACATAGAACCAATTCTGGATATAGAAGGGCAGAGGTGGAACCGGACGGTTAAGGCCTAATTTCAAATGACCTAGGCCGCTAAGCCTCAATGAAACTGATCCCTTCAGAATCCGCAGACATAAAGTTATATAGTTCTTCAAAATTCTTATAAAAAGACATATATATGAATACTTGTTGATTACTTATTGGATTTTATTATGAATCGTGTGTTACTTGCGTTTCCAGTTGATTCTCTCTTCTTCGAAGATCCCCAAATTAGCTAAAGACATCCATCATAGCTGTTCGTCACATGTATGTTCCATTGCCTATCATAATATATGTACACTTCTGAAAAGTCATTTATCAAGTTCCCAAATTACATGGAACGTCAATAAGGCTTGAAAATGAGTTTCTTTTGGAGTTTTTTATTTTCTTTCTCCGCATATCTTAAGCGTGGTATCTCTGTGTTAAGTGCTATTTTTACCGTACATTATTATCTAAATTGAATACTAAGTAAGATATTGATTTACAATATAATGGATAATGTCAATTATATGCCCATCGTGAGAAGCTTCGCCCCTATGCTTCCTTAATTTTTCGTACATTGAAATGATATCAAAAAAAACTATAATAAATTGTGCAGGCAAAAACTTGTCTGAGAGTTCAATTCATGTTGTGGTCGGTGCAATAGCTGCTATTAATTAACTAGGCATAAGTTGCATTTTACTTTTCATAGGCCTGTTCAAAGACTTAACTGTCTTGTAGCTAAGAGCGAATGAATAACCGAAATATTTGCCCTAATTGTACATTAGAGCAAAATAGGGAAATTTAATGAATAGATATGACATTCTACATAGTGAAAGTGGTATTTGTTTTGCAGACAAACCAAGTAAGAATAAGACAGCCATCGTAATTATCAAGGGACACAAACCCAACGAATTTCTATGTTCATATATCCTGTAAGGGCCAAGGTACTCAGTTAGGCCAGAATTTTCATCTGGAACCTTTTAATTTATACACAATTTATCATCTTTTATTCTCCCACCATGGAAATATAAGGGAAACAAAGGATAAGCATCTAGAGGAGAATGTCTTACTCTGACTGGGTCACAAGGTTAGCTCTTACCTAGCGACTACCAATGTGTTAGCTAGATTGAAGGTGATTAAAAGGTATGTCCGAGAAAGGGTGGTAAATAATAAACTTGTTAAATAGCACATCCAGCATGAACATAATCTCGTGGTGGACACCTTGCGCTGAGACTTCTTGTCTACTCATCTATTGTCCTTTTTCAAGGCAACACTAGTATTCAATGATGGCGTGAGAACCAGCTTATAAAATTCAAGATCCTTCCGAAACCCTAAACAATAACTTGATTTTTTTGTTTTCATTTTTATCGGACCTCTTATAAAAGAAATAATAATTTATGAAGGCCGCATCTCATAATATTTTAGAATTTGTAGGGTCAAGTATAGTTTTAGTGCTTTGCTTTTATCTTTGCTCACAACAAAATGTATAATGACGAGTTACGCCTCAATAGACATTTCCCTTTTACAAAATCCTCTAAGCAGAACACAACGCGGTTAAAAAGCTAAGTGGAGGTGCAGTTGCTCGGCTCCGTGGTTTAATTCAATTTGCACATACATTTTATTGAATATATCAGCCCTCTTTAAAAATAATTATTTCTGTGTTTGAACATGTTTATCTAAATTCTTATTAAATCATCTAATCATGGTTGTTAAAAATTAAACAAAATACATTAAAATATTTTTCCCGTTTAGGTGACCAATCCGAACGTTTGGTTTATTATTTTCTGTTAGTTATTTGTGAAAGTGAAGTGTATGGCTTGTGCATGTTAGAAATGTTTCCAGGTGGCTATTTGTCCTGTGGGGCCTGGATATACAGTTTTATCAATTAAAGTACTTTGACCTTAGGTTTAACATAGATGTCTTTTCCAATCTTATAACTAAATTGAACAATAGGCGATGGCGGTTAATGGAGATGAATAGAGATGTGTGAATGAATATTCTAATCAATAATATACATTAAAAACTTTTTTGTTCTAACAAATATTCAACTTCTTAAAATAGAATAGTGCAGAACAAACCTACATTTGGAGAAAAGTTTCTATGAAAAAACCACATTTGAACTTGTCAAAGATGAATGATTTTACAGTAATGAGATTAGTACTCATAACAATTTCTCATTCATTAACTTTACCAAGCATATTTTCAATTCCGTCAGGGTCCACACTCACACTAAGAAAAAGTACATCAGACTTAAGGACAATATAAGCCAGACGTCCAACATAACTGCACTCAAAAGTGACGAGATGATGAAGATAATCGAAATGTTTCTCACTTTAGCATATATAATAGGCAAAAAATCATCTTCAGAAACGAGTGTTTATGACCTATGTAGTTTTCAAATGACGTTACCGGAATTTAATATTTCCCGAGCGCTTGGCGTAGAAATAGAACAATAAATTTTCAAATTTCTCAATTTGATTGGGTTTATAAATTGGATCTCGAAATTTTCATATGCCATAGACATATTGAGCGTGTTACTCTAGGATATTCTAAATTTATTCAACCACATTGTTAATTATGAAATATTTAATATTTTACAATTATCAGATACAATCACCGGAAACTTATTTTGTCTTTTTTTGCTGTGCATATTGTTTTGACGACGTCTGGAAATATTTACTGATACGAGATATTATTGACTTCTTTCGTTTACATTTCGTATAGAACAACACCATGCAGGACGTACAATTACCTTAATTTTTGGCTAAGTGAGCCACAGTCTGTTTTTTTCAACACTTGTCATATCGAGTCAGAATTTGCCATCAAGATACACTCGCATTCTCTTTACACAGAATTCGACCTAACTCGGATGTATAAACCAGAAACCCACAATGGCCCTGCATCTTACCCGATCCCGTATTGGTTGTTTATAGTGTTGCACATCCGAGATTATATTCATCTTGAGAGACTAACACATCTATATTCTCTCTTCTGATATCAAAGATTGGTAATTTATACCTGTCTCGTATGATGTCCTTTTTGGTTAATTAGTGTTTTAGGCAAAGGTGAGGAACCAGCTATTTAGTACGTATTCTTGTTTTGCATATTGGTATTCATTTTTTCTCAAAGGCTTCTTGTTAGTGAAAGCAGAACGACTTACAGTAAGTTATACAATTACAAGTCCTTCAATGGTTCAAGCTGTAGCTAACAGGTATGAATCCACTTAGACAAAATAACTAAAAAACTCCCGTAATCTATCTCTTTCAGCGACCCAGTAATCTTTCATCATTTGCTAATCTTAGTCACTAGTTTTTTCGTTGGACACCAAAATAAAGGAAAAGTTATTAGGCGAAGAGTCTATTAACCAGATTATATCTGATGTATAGGAAAGATGTAGATAAGTACATAGATGAACACCGAGTGGTATATAAGCGTATCCATGAAGGGGGTCTCAACCCATATCTTTTGCGTCACAGACATACCCCTGCTAGAATTATTCCCAAAACCACCCAAGATTCATAGATTCAATAAATATTTATGACAAACCACCAGGTCCCATTCATGCACTACTTTCCGGTCACAGGACAGTTATTCTTCTGAAAAATCTCTACCATTAATTATTGATTATAGTTTAAAAAAAATAGCGGTTGACCTAGTTACCATATAATATATTTAAGATGATGCAAAAGCACGATCTGCTGAATCGGTTTATAATATGTGCTATAACACACGATGATTGTCATTTATTATCATGCGCTGCTGGGATTTATTGGTTGTCACATAACAGTGTCACTATCCATTGGACTTTACAAACAATTATATTAGTTAGAATTGAAATCTAATTTTATGCTAGTTGGACAATACAATGTTAGCACCCGATGTTGTAGATGTTAACTTATAATTTGTCAACAAAATTTTGTCTCCCATTGACATTAGTAACTAGATCTATAAAAATTAGCCCATTTATATCTCTTGATTTAGTTTCACAATATCAAGAGGGCGAAATGCCATTTTCCAGCGATTACTTCTGTGGTAGGACCAATATATGAGGAAAGGAGGACCCCCCCCGAACATATCTTGATCAAGTAAAATTGGAGTATATTGCCGTAGTTCGAATCTCCAGTTTGCAAATGAACTTTTACCTGATGAGAACACTATCAGATTGCAACTTGAGAATATTCTTATAACCCAATGAGTTCAGAACTACTTTTCCATAGGGCATGCCTAAAGGTCCAAGACTTTAAATTTTCGTTCGTATCGGAAACTCCCCATAATGAAGTGTGTTTGGCCATTTCCAATTGCTCTAGTTTTAATAAACTTGACATGCTAGCATCATACACTGCAGGAAAAATATGCCTCTATTTATTCTACTTGCAATTATATTGAAATATAGACATTATAAATCTGACTGTCTTAGAAGTCTTGTACAAGACATGAGATTTACACATCATTACATACACATACGAAATTATTAGACCTATTGACAAATTCTCCTTTTGTGCTACACCAGAATACAATTAAGCCGCTCTATAGTGAATTGAGTGTTTTGATACTTTTATATTTGTCTTGTGTTATAAAACTCTATATAAAATTACCATATTATTCCGTTGGTCTGTGCGTCGTTTGCTTTTTTCATTGTCCGTTGTATCAAAAAACTTTCAACCTAATTTTTCTAATCTTCTCCTTTCCTAAGAAATACATATCCTACTGGGCCAAATTCAACCCGAATGTGGATAAAACATCCTCGGTGAAAGGCAGTCTCTTCACGTCTGTCTTCACAGTTAATGATTCAGAAGGAAACACAGGTTCCGCATATTAGAAAAGGAGGATAATCAATCATAGAATGCAAAATTCAGTTGTGTTGCTCTTGATATTCTTTAAACTTGGCAATTTTTCATTAAAAGTCTATCATGAAGAACACTCAAATGTTTGTTCAAGTTTCACATACTAAATGTATGTTATGAGGACTCAGCAAGAAAGAGTACAGGTTATCTGTACGATATAGTGCTAATGCAGATGTGATATATTATTTTTGGTAAAGGGAAAAGCTTTTAAAACAGGTTTGGTTTCTTTCTCTTCAAGAGATCTGGTTTGTAGAACCAGATTAAAAATTACGATCGAAGGGTTTCTATACCCTAAAAAACACGACTTCCAGTGAATATAGAGTAGAGAATGCCAAAAATAATCTGAATATATGAGGATAAAAATCCACCTGCAATTGCAGAAAGAATTGGTTGTGACTGTAAGTTGTTAGAGTGAAAAAGCAAGGCCAATCTAAAACACAGAGGTATCAAATTTTGACTATAAAACTTGTATCTTGATGGTACATCAAAGTGAGACTATGTTTGTTCCATAGGAATGTAGTTGACTTTATTGAAGTCTGGCTGTTTTTACTTCTAACGACAATAAAAACACCGCTACCAATGAATATACCATAGACATATGGTAAAGGACAGTTTGCCTTTTATTTATTTAGATAATTTTTACAATACATTTGTCGAAATAAAGCAAAACTAAGAGATAAGCACTATAATGTATAATAGTAGATATATATATAAATATTATTATTCCTATTACAGTATATATGATAGTACTGTTTCCTACTTTTGAAAATAGACCAAGAAATAAAGTATATAGTGTATAGTTTGATGGGTGTGTTACGAGTAAAAACTTTCAAGTGCTAATAGGTGTGTCCATCGCTAAAGATGTATTGATCCGAGGTAATGAATCAGATTATTACACGCAGGTCCACATTTTTGGATATGTTTTATAGATTTTGATTTCGGACAGTTTAGACCTTATGGTTCGTTAGGACTGTTAATTTCGATACTAGAATTGTGTTTGACGACCTCGGTGAATCCTAGTTCTGAGCTGTGTTGTTTTCGACTAGGCGTCACTGGTGGGTGTGAATCCCGGTCAAGCAGAGGATGCTTTACCTCCTCCATGGCATCCTGATCCTTGCACTCTTTCGCTTTAGTCGTACGTGTCACGCTGTGTTGCACCTACACTCGTAATAGAAAATAGAATGTTTTCTGGCATATTACGTTTAACACATAGTTTACATCGACTCCAATATTTATTATCAGAATCTCTCCTTTGTAATTATTGGGTCGATTTGATGTCTGCCATAAGATAAGCGGTATCTAATTCATTATCCGATCTTAATTATTTGGCTCTAATTATATTGCGGAAACTTGCTAAC
>CAJDSM010151593.1:0-21143 GCA_903981925.1 Ostrea lurida
GGCATGATTTCCCTTTTTGTCGATTTGAGTGCTTCAGTGCCGCTATACAATTTTACTACAACCACAAGCTAATAGGAGAACTTACTGAAAAATGATATGGAATCTCAGAGACATTCTAGGTTTAGTACCATTTAAGGTTTTACAACATAATGTTAGATAAGTGTACGCAAGCGACAGTATATGATACAAGTCTATAATTAGAACCACCCAGAATATGAGAATATGTAATACTCGTCTGTCATTCAATAGAAGCTCATCGTCTACGTATATTGTGAAGTGAACGACATTTTTCACGCACGTTATATGGGCACTAGTGCGGGAGTCCAGAACTCGATGCCCTGGGCGTACTGATGCAATCATTATTAATATCAACCGTTTTTGTACGAGCTCTAATTGAGTCTTAATAGGGTGCATGTCCTTATCACCTAGGAGTTTCTCGCTATTTCAGTGTGTGAGTGGAAGGGTGTCTACGAATTATTTTTCTCCGGGTATTATCTTCGGTAAAATATGCGCTATTAACTTCTCGATTGTTAAGTATTTCGACTCACATCTTGATGGCCATATTTATTTCAAACACCCAACATACGTATATAAATTCACAGCCTTAGACATAGAGTATAACTGGACTGTTGGAATAATTTCGTATATATATACAATAACAGCAAAGACAGATTAAGTATAAACTTAACAAGTATTTTTGCAGATAAAGAACAACAACTTTTCCCAAGAAACATAATTTGTACGTAGATTTTTGAAGTGTACGCTGAAAGATAGCCGACAAAATAGATGAGACAAAACGGATATCAGAAAGAGCATGGTGTGTACACTTGGGTTCTCCGGATAGTGTTGTATAAATTGTGTCAAAACTACTATATCGAAAATAACAGTTGTAATTAAGTAGAAGACATACGCAGCAGCATTTACGTTAATGTACCAAGAAGTCTGTTTCGTTATTCCCTAAAATATATGTAGCTAAATTGGAGTCGTATTGTGAGTCAAGGAAAAATTTCAAGTTGAGTTTTCATCCATTTTTAAATACAAACTCAAAAACATGGTTGGATATATCGGAAGCGATATTTCCTCATCAGTCTGGATTTTCGCCATAAGGATTAAAAAAGACAGCACCGTAGACGCAATCTGGTTTCTTCTTTTCATGCAGTATGAAAATTGGAAAATGACGTTAAAATAGCTCATGTGGCATTTCCAACAAGATAAACTATTATGTGTGCCCGGATTTTACTATGTGTATTGGGGTTGCGTGTCACTTATAATGTGATTTGTATCCGTCGAGATGTAAGTTGAACAGGATGACGTATTGTCATTGAAATGTTATCGGCCGAAGGCCACTCCTCGACGGTGACATTCGAATTTTTTTCAGCAAACGATTTACATTTATATCACAGCGCGTTTTCAATAAGAATAGGTATGTAGGTGCTAGTTTTCTCGTATAGCTAAAGGATATATTCGCGCTATCAACTCGATTTCTCACGGTTAGTTGGATTACACTTTAGTTCAAATTTTCTAAGTATATATGTTGCTGAGAATATAGCATAAAAACATTCCATTTATGTGATGTGCTGGCAGCTCAAATAACACACTAGGACATGGAAGATCAAGTAAGTTCATGGATAGGCACGAGAAGTTTATCCTGATCGAGTTGGAGATGCTTCAAGACTGCATACTTCATCTCAGAATAAGTATATAACGAGGTATCTAAAATCGCCGCTACTTCACTATTAAACGATTGTGAAATTGCAGAAATTTGCGAACTACAAGAGGGATACGGAAAATTGGTGAAGTTGACAGATAGAAATGACTCAAGCTGGTTATGTTGACTATATTTTCGTTACAGTCTAATTCGCATACGAAAAATCAATCACTACGTTTACATGTGTAAGCGTACTACTATTTTCCTCATACTGTCGTTTGGATTGTTCGAGTGCTCTATGAAGAATCTACACGATTGCAATGTCGGCTCTTTGCTCATGTTGTATGCCTATTCACTCATCTCATGTAGAGCACTTCTTCAAATATGAGTTGAGTGCAAAGTGTCGCTACATCTGCTGATAATTTCCGGATGTTGAACTTGAATTTTGTTGTGAGAGCGCAGGTATTAGCGCGGTAATACGGTTTGTCTGGTAGTGTCGGTGCTACTTGCAAGTTGGAAAATTATCAGACACCGACAAACTAGTGCCCAATGATTTTATCATACCATTTGTTCTTTGAGACATGTTGTTAGTGTTCAAAACAACGTCACACAGAATTACTGTGTCGTACATGAGTGGAAATAGCGGTTTTCGCTGGCAATGGTAAAATGAATATTTTGGACAGATCTAGCTGTCCGTTGTCAGTGTTTTCATCGTTAGACACAATGAATATAAAACATGGACGTGTGTATACGAGTGTGTTAACTATAAACTGATGCGCCTGGCAAGACGAAAAATAGATTGGAGTCTCTCAAGCAGTGAGAATAGAAGCGACTAGTTACCTATTGATTTGTGCGGTGACTTCAAATTGTCAATATTTTCGACATAATTAATGTGAAACTCGAGCAATCTACAGAATATCCAGTTACTATTAGTCAACAAATATTGTGTTCGACTAAGAAATATCATGGATCCATCGGGATATTCCAAGTTATAAGATAGATATGAAATACAATATTATTATATGTAACTCCTTTTGTCAATCAATAATATAGACCGAAATCGTTTGTTGATAGCGAGTTCTTCTAGCCGGGATTTTCGAGAGCGACAAAACATAATAATAAAAATATAACAGCCAGGCACTGCGCAACTCTCTCATTCCTTTTATAGTTGAGGACTTCAGAATGCGTTAAAGCCAATGTGTGTCCTGCGTGCTATCTCGTCTAAATTTCTGTAATACCGCTCTTTGAATACAGGGTGCCGACACCTATGTACAGTTATCTCGGTTCTAGCATCTGGTCACGTATCTATGCAAATATGATTATGTTGCTAATGATCTTAGAGTCACATGTGATATGTATCTAATAAAACATCAACATACACCTGATATTTCACCCAGTCTTAATATTGCGCAATTCCCCTACTGTGATCGCTGATTGCTTCAGTTGACTTGTCTATGTTCGCACTGCAGATATCTAATGGTTTACTTAGATCATTTCTTTTAAAATCTACGTTTCACTGAAATGGTAAAATGAAGTATTTGATGAAATTATCTTTCCTAGTCGTGAGAATTGCATGGCCTGACGCAATCCAATATAGATGTGGTCATCAGACAGTATTAGAGCGATGGTAAAGTTTCACCTATTCGAGTGATTTGAGATGATTTTCTGAGCTGTCAAAAGTCTGCTAATACAGTATAGATAAATAAATCGATTAATCACGCGCATAGATTCACCAGTAGTCAGCTCGGCAACTCCATACGGTTCCAGTGGATTCAGCGTCACCGGATTTCGGTGGGGGGCGTGGCTCGACTTTAGTTGTTACATTTATGTTTCTTGACATCACGCTGTGCGACATTGTGTTCGATGTTAACTAATTGTAATGGCGAAATCACTTTTGGTTGTCTCCACTTCGCCATCTGTTAATTACCAAATAAATGGATATCTTGGAGAATGTGGTTAAAAGATATGTTAAGACCGCAACGAGTGTGTCGGTCAGCTATTGGAATACATAGAGGACTGCGCAATATACAATATACATTGTTATAATCACGTTGAGATCGGTATTAAATGGATATGAGCTAAGGGCTGCCATTCATTTATGATTTCCCGTGAGGTACGTAATACTAATTTTGAGGGGTATAGATGACTAATATGTATCTTCTGTGATTTATTACATACGCGCTTTATTCGCAGTAATATACTGTTGTTAGCCTCGAATGATTAGTCTCTATGTCCCAGATCATGCCTAAAGTTAATTTGTATCTAGCTACTCGCGACACATACCGTTTTTCGACAGAGTACCATGGGCAGTTATTTGCACTGGTGCTAGGCTTTGTAATATCATGCTACGCGCATGCGGTTACTCCGCCTCCAGTCTTAGGATTTTCAGGTATATAACATTTTAAGTACGTGTTTGAAATTACGTGAGACCATTTAAAATATTTATCTTTTGAATATGCTAGTGACTGGCACAGCAAAATGATGGGCACACGCAAGCTGGTCAGCAGCTGAAAATTGTTCTGTTGATTTGAAGTATATTCAAATGGAAAAACTATCACAGCAGACTATGAACATAAAGGAAAATACGAGCCTCTATGCAAATCGCATCATCGGATTTCAGTTATTAGTGAAAGAATCGTGAGACCATTCACAATCAATAATGTACATAGAAGCAAGGTTGAGTGAGGTTATAAACTAACTTTGAGATGAATTCTAGATTCGTTGTCTCATTTTCTCTTAAGAATCGGCTCGAAGCGTCGTTCTATCTTGAAAGGCGAGTATTTATATCTTTCCCGCAAGTCAGCCAATGGCAGTATTTGATCATTACTGTCCTAATATTCTAGATTCAATTCCATTGTTCATCCTTCTGAGTGGATTATTCTCATATGAATGCAGTTAAAAGCAAGGCGCGCCTGAATAAGTTGATATGTATATCCTGTTATTTTTATGATAATGTGGACCGAGAGTTGTTGTTTTACTCTATAACTTTATTAGTCCTCTTCGGGTTGTTTTTCGGAGTTACTAACTTATTGCATTTTGTGGTAAGTTTCGGCTCGTCTTAAGACTACTTAGTAGCCCATGTTTTATTCGGAATCGCAGGCTCAAAAGCTGCGCTTCGTTATTTCAAGCTCATCGGTCAATTAGGGGCAACTTCTAGCCAGTTTTTAGCGTTATTTAGGAAAATTAAGCTACACACTCCATCGCGATGAACATCATTACACCGATATTTTTAAGAAGCTACTATTGGATATGTTATTAGAGTATATGTGATTTGTCGTGGGTGTCTTCGTCTACACAATAAATTCATATGGCAGCGACGGAGTATGGTCATGTGAATTTTCTCTTGTTTTTTAGTGTCTTCAAGTGTCATTCTTTTTCTTACTAGATTAATTTTCAACAGATAGTCGAATGTGTTTACTCGAATGTACTCCCCTGGGTTTATTTTAATGTGCCAAATAATGTTGCTAGATATAATTGTTCTTTAATCGCTATGGCGTGCTGATTGGTAGAGATACAGATATATGAAATCTCTAAGATGTTGTCAAGACTCATTTGTTCTCTTATCATTCAATAAACTTTGTTTTTTTAGACACCGATTTGTATTAAACACGTGCCAGGTTATTCCCTAAAGGACAATCTATGGTAAGCATTGTTAGCTGAATCTGTTAATCAATATTCTCAATTGAGACTTAATGCAGTGGTAAACAGGCAGGAGCTATCGTACTAAGATTTTCGTATCCGTGTTTTCTAAATGCTAATTTGCAGTGGTGGTGATATCTCGTCTGATTTTGATTTGGATATATAAGCGAAGTATACCTTATATTTGTGATTGAAACAATTGGTTTAGTTCCAGACTTAGTGTGCATATTTGTTTATTATCAACCGTCGCGTCAATAGCCCGTTTCTTACAAGGTCAAATTGCCTATCTACTGTGGATCTGCTAGGGATATCGTGATGTTACATTACTTTTACAAGAGTTATGGATATTCAGATAACTCTATTGAATTAAATTATAATCTGTTGGATACTTGTTATAGTATACATCTCTGAACTATTGAAGACTGCATGCAAATGTAATCTAGGGACACGATTAGAGCATGGAATTTTGTCGATTGAGTGGACGCCTGTATCAGGTGCAAAATACCAACAAGAACAGTGTCAATAGACAAGGTATGCTGAAGCAAATCTAAGATACTATCGCATCTAGACTTCCTATTTTTTTCATTCTATGTTTATGATGAAACGCATTGGATAGAAGATACCATGGGAACGAGTTGAAGAACAATATAGGTATTTTTAAATTTGTAGTCAGGCATTTTCAATAATCAAATCGCATAGAAACCGACTTTTCTGAGCAAAGCGCGAGTGATTTTCACGCGGTTTTCGCCTACATGCATTAGTTAGCAGGCCATTCGACACTCTGTTCACATATCTTCAATCACAAGAGTGCATGATCCTCAAATGGTTAAAAAAGCTCAAGGGCCGAGTGCGTGTCTTACCAGCATCATTTACCGTGTGTGGACTAATTTGAGCGTACAATATAGTCAATAGTGTAGTTTTCCTCGGTTCGAGTTAAACTCAATTGATTGAATTTATTCTAGATCAGACCCTAGCGAGAAACATAATTAACATTGATCAATATCGCCATTCTTACACGTTTTCTCAGATACTCTCACAGTGTTATTCCGCATTCCACTCTTGATGTGCTAGTGACGAAAATGATGAATAAGCTACCATCAGTCGTATGACGAGTTAGGTTTCTTAACGCATTTTACTAGCGTTGGTGTTACTGTGATAAAAGTGAAGTACTTGATGCGAAGTGAGCCTTGGTACGCGCAAAAAATTGCATAATTGTGCATTATTGGTGATATGGCTAAATGAAATTTTCAATGTCTGATTGTAGTTGAGGTGATTCAACAATGGTCGTCATAATTTTACCATAGAATGAGGGAAGGTGAGCATGAGCGTAAGTATAATCCATCAGTTCCTGTTAGATAAACCATTGTTCTGGGTAATAAATATACCTGTCGAGCGACAGGATTTGCTAACGTAATCGATAGAAGTTACAACTCTTGTGTTGTCGCTATTGATTATCATCAAGCACAGATACTTCGTTTCTTGATAGGTTTCACCTGCAGTCTATTGTCGCCATTTGGAGTGACAATCATAAGCATGGCTGGTCAGTTGCTCTGTATTCTATTATAATTCTATATTCTCGTTGAAATTCAAAGATGCTAGATTAAAATATCAAGGATGACATCTCTAACTTGATTCGTGGGAGATTAATAAATTTTGGTGGTGGTTATTGCTGGAGCTACTGGTATCGTTCATTCTGCAGGTATTACGCGTACTACTTGCATTAATTTCAGCCCAGACACTTAATGACCTCATATTATCAACCGTATATAACCTTTCAAGGTTCTTGCGTGCCTATTGGGTTTTGTGTGTAATTCAGCATTAACGCGTAATCAAATAACATGCCTGTTATAGATTAATCATACACCATATACCTGTGACTATGTTTTGTCTATGTATCTGTATATTATTATTGTATGTAAAACTGGAGTCGAAGGCATGTGCACGACAAAGAATGATGAGAGGTCAGAATCCGGATATGAATGCATGGAATTGTCTGTGTCTCGTGAGTTAGAGAGTAGTGATACCAGTGCAATTACACACAGAAAATTATAAGAAAACAGACATTGCAGATGTTGTATGGTAATCCATCTAGTTTCCTTGTATTTCGTAAGAATTGTTTCCACATATTACATCAAGGTGCACACGATTAGTTGACGTAAAAATAGAAGAATCCAATGTGTGATCACTAAATATAGTTAGAATCAAGGCTCATAATTTTTTGGTGAAAGGAGTGTGACGAAGGGCGTTACCGCAACATGGAATGCTAGATAAATCAGAGTCCGCTGCCATCTGGTCTCATATCCTAATAATTTTAATCAATGCGAAAACAGTGAATGAGCAGGAACTATGGCATAATGCAGCTACATAGACTGATCTTATGAGACTTGTCCTGTTCTCGTGTTAGTTGTCAAATCTGAGGTGCGCTAGTGCTCAATAGTTATTGTTTACTTTGGTATAGAGTGAAGATAGTTAGTTGCTTTGTCAAGATATCTAGCTATATGGACTATACGTGCCCAATGATGTTTCTATAATTCAACACGACACAGGTAAGATATCCGCGCGTATCTATGTATATATATTCAGAGGTGTTCATCTGCATGCATATCCCCTGGATCGGAGGGAGATGCTTTGAAGAGCTTACGAATAACATGTTAGTCTGTGATGCTTCATAATTTGTAAATCGCAGTTGTATATCTGCTATGACTAATGATATCATGAGAGTAACATCAAAATTATTGCTTCTGAGCTGCAAGGGAGGATACATTCGGCGGGTCAATAAATTTCGTTGGGAGAGAGAAACAGAAGGGGAGTAGCTGAAAGGTAGTAGCATGGCAGTTATTGTAGTCGATTGTAGTGCGCTTGGAAGATGTTGAACCAAAATTTTATTCCTACGAAAAGAAATGAAGCATAGATAAATAACGGAGCGTATTCATTCTCTACATATTCTCATAGAATTAGCTTCTATTATTAGTATTATACCACTATCTGATTCGATGTATTCGCAACTAGTTATGACATCTCACGAACACGAATTGGTTGTAATATTATGATATTATCACAGCAAAGTTGTGTCACTCAGAAAATGCTCTATCAATCATCAACAACAGGCTGAAAAACTGTTTCTGGTGTTTGCGATTTCAAACTCAAGACGCTTACTGGCCATTTACGATAATTCAGGTACAGCCACGCTGAGCGCATGATTACAATTGCTTTGACAATCATAAGCATTGGGATTTTTATTTGCACAATATGTATCTAAGAACGTCAAGCGAGGACCGCCATATGGCAACACATCATCTTCTCGCTTTCTAACCTTTCTAGAGGGAAGGGGGATAGCAGTTGCATTGAATGACTGTTGATTCTCGCGTAAAGTATAAGGGGTATACTAAACTAGTACAATACGAATTCAGAGATGCGACTAAGGCCATAGTCTTCATTACGCGTTATGACCTGTTTTTTCGAACTAGGTGTTACTGCCATTCCTCGTCTTGTCTCCAAGATGCGTGAGAATAGTCTGCCTATCGATACAACGGCCATACTGAGTTAGTGTTATTACCTTCATTAATATGATAAGATACTCCTAATTGATTTATTAGATTGATTCACTCTGTTCCAGAGCCAGAATGACATAGATGAAACTAGGAAAAAGTGCATCGATATTATTGGATAGAGCATGAAATTTCCCTGTCGTTGTGAAAAATCGCTTCCATGCCAGATCAGCAGAATATTAAGGGTATAAATAGAATAGCTAATGCTCAGGATAACCATCGTTGAACATATACGTAAATCACGTATGTTTCGTCCCCAAGAAAAACATTGCGACTTATGATTTAACTGATGCAGACGAGATTAGGGAACTATAACAATAGCAGAATCACAATTAGTTGGGAGTCTTACTGATCTGATTACAAGTCCATAACCCGGTATAATGACATTTTCTCGGTCTTTCTTGATCGGATTTTTTCGATCGATAGTCTGGCATCCGTGAATTACACGGCTTTTATGCATGTTATGGCTCAAATTTATAATAAATGCATTCACTATTTTAATCATACGTCAGAGAAATCTTGATAATACATACTGTGTAAATGACCAAAGGCGCGCATCATTAACCATTCTAGTTATCCCGGGTTTACTGGAATTAATTAAGGAGAGTGTGTATCACTCGAATTCTCGTTGTTTATTTCTCGCTAATATACCAGCGAGCAGTAAAACATAGATTGTATGCATTTTTTGAATGATCTGTGGTAAGGAGAAACAGCACATCATTGTCCAATTAATCATATCAAGCACCATACTACATCATTTGCGATTTTGTTCATTCGCATTAAATACTGGGGGCCTTCCCCCTGGGTCGCTGAGGAGAATAATTAGCTTAACACAATCCCACGCACACTATTAGGCTTGACTTAAGTCGAATATAAGAGAGAGGTGCGGCGAAGGAGTAATTAGCTTACGCGGAGTAATCGGGTTGAAATGTCTAATAATCATCGGCACGAATTTGGCATTTGAGCCAATGGAATTTCTGTCATGCTACATGTGATGTGCTTAAATGTGCCTCGAATTAGCCCAGACTAAGGCAGAGTAATTATGTACAACTATTCATTAAGAAAATCACTAATACGAGCCTTCTATATGTTGCTATTTTCTGTGTATCTGACTACTAAATTATGTACTTGCCAAGCGAACGAATTGTGACGTTACAATGAAAGAATGCAATCTAAAATGACTATGTTTTGCAAAATAATCTCTTGTCAATATATTCAAAAGACAAGAAACGTTAGTAATGAAGTGATAAATTTTCACTGCAGGGTTATATCAGGGGAACGATAAAACGGCTATTTAAGTATATAGAGCCTACGACGCAAGATATGTCATCGATCAGTACATTCGTTGATAGGCTTACATGCTGTAAAAAGCGCAGGCTGAGCAATAGCTCATTGCACTGATCATACGGAACGTGACACATTTTGGAGGGATTCGTAAACTCGAAATATTTCTTTGTTATAGTTAGTATTCGAGTTAACTAACTTTGGCTATTGAGTGAAGCCAGCAACTAAGGCGTCTTTCTATAACAATAAGAGTCACGCATGAAAGATAATCAATTCACAAAGAGTACTGAAATCGTCGTTTACTGGTTACACGGAATTAATTTCGCGTCCCATATTTACAACGTGTCTCAGGTTTGGTTCCTTGAAGTAACTTCATTATACACCGTCAAGTATTAGTTGTTCCTGGAGCTACTTTGTTTATCTCTGTCACTGACGGGCTGGCAACACGTTCTAGTATCAACGCCCACAAATGAATTGGGTAATTAACGAGCTTGAAAGTCATAGTGAGAAAGAGTGTTCAATCCTTGTTGCAATGTGATGATCTCCCCAGTCGGCCCATTTTTGTACCACTAGGCGTAATGATGTAATGAAGACACGCGCACGCGCAGTGAAGCCACACCTGGCCGGTGTAATGGAGGTTGCCAATCATATATTTGGTATCAAGCAACAATAACTAAATGCTCGCACGACAAATTGGGTGGGTGTTATATAGAGATAAATCATAGTTTTTGTTTATATTGATGATATATGTGCATATATCAAGCCAAAGCTAACGCTCTCATCGATTTCTGAGCGGCGTTTCACACATGATTTATCAGAGCAATGGCATCGTAAAGCTATGGGCCGATGCTGGCTGAATTCTGTTAAAAGGTTCATTTTCTCAGTGCAACGTTATGTGAGATTATCAAAAATGCGTTAAATATCATAAGCGCGCAATCTCCTCATTTCCGGTTTCTAATTTGATGGTGGGAGTGTTGTCATTGTCTGTAGTTAAGAGTGTTTTGATTAGCGTGACATAGTATAAATAGATTATAGCATGGATATTATGCGGTACTAATATTGTTCATTGAATAGCCAGTCACACTAGGCCATATTTTATCAACCATCCGGCACATACGTTATCGTCCAAGCAGGTTATGCTGGCATCCGCATTTCGCTAGGTAATATTTTCAGGATGTAACAATCAATTCCTACGACTGTGATAATGTGTATCGTTTCAAGCAATAAGTTATTGTTAAATCTAATGATTGTTATCTGACTCATTACTCACTGATGTCGGCCTTTGCAGCACGAATAATAACAATGAGTGGAAAAAAGTGCTAAAGGAAGTATGAGGAATTTGTAGTAGTTGCAGATTTGATGTAGCAGTCATTGTCTCAGATTAAGCACAAAACAAACTCGATAATCAAGAAAAAACCAGGCTGATATCCTATAAGAATCATCGAGTTCTCTTATCAGTTGATCTCATGTCGTGCTCGCTATCAGATCAATAAAGTTATGACATACCAAGCTGACCCGATACTTGATCACGCTGACAAGCTATTATGGTATGATCTCATTCGCGTTTGTTCAATTTACTCCCATATCTCTCGCATATTCATAAATGCGCACACCAAATCTCGTATCTATGAGGAAGCGATCTTTGTCTCACTGTCGGGTTTTCAGCCATTGAGGAATAGTATGCAGGCTCCTTGCTCCACTCTGTTCTAATGTAACAATATTATTGGTATCATCATAGTTTGAATACTCAATAATGTACAGTACAAAACATAATAAGTGAGGACTGAGCTCTATCTCATCTATCCGGTGTAATACTCTTCTTCATATGATTTGTGCGTGGAGTTGTGGTCTCAGCCTCAATCTCAGTAATCATTCTGGAGTTATGCTATAGTTATTAATCCGGACGAAATCTTGACATGCTCATATGAGGAGAATTTTGAAGCCAACTAGAGGCCAATTTAGTTAATACAAGTATCGCTCATCTATTTCCACAGTAAGTTACTCATAATACAGGTATTAACTTGTGTGATATTTCTCAGCTGAGTGCTAGAATCATGTGCTACGCATACATCGCCAGTCCTATGGTTTATTAACATTTTTACTTAATTTGTTTAGATCTGTGCTAAAATTCTAAACTAGTATGCGGGACGTGGCACCACATATATGATGGCACGAATCTGCGTCGAGGCATAGATCATTCCTGTCGATTGAGTAGCTTCAAGTGGCGCCAAACCATTCTCCCAGAAAATAGAAGGCGAGGATCTCTAGGATCTATGAGGAATCGCCCAGTCGGCGATTTCTATTTTTGTTAATAAATATTTGTCGCAACAAATTATCCAGCGACGCGATTTGATACGAAAAAGCTAGTTTGCCTATAATGTTTTTAGGTTGTGTGCACTTTTTTCTATATTCACCGTGCATATCGTTTCTCACTTTGAGATGTGCGAGTTATAATCCATTTGCCCGGTTTAAAGACTGACATACGGGCGATAGTGAAGAGTGGCGACCTCTAGCGCATTCTTGATACTAATCAATTATCACGACACTATCGTAATGTACTGAGAGTTATCAAATTGGCGTCAAAAGATAGCATAGGCGTATCTCACTCATTTCTGATGATATTCTAATATATATGGAGATGTGTAACTGCAAATAATTCTTCTGTATTCAAGAGGATATTCAAGTGAAGCTCTAATCTATACATTGAAAATTTATAGTCATTGGCCATAGACCCATAGTATTATCGACTTACTCATGCTGTAACGTGTATTCAGTGTTTACATAATCAGTTTACGTAACAGTGTCGTTCTCCCTGTTCAGTGCGCTACACGGATTGGTCGGGATACTCAATCATCTCCAATGCTAGTTAGGTTACGTTATACATTAATTTGATCATAAGTATTAACTAGAGATAGTTATAAGATCATTGTGTGACTGAGATGGTAACTACAAAAAATGAAGGGCACACCCCAGGAATAGAGCGGAGTGGGAGAATTGTCTGTGATGACTGCTTAAGTGCGCCCCCAATCGGTCCAACCGAGGAATTTACCAGGGAATATAGCGAGTATTATTTATAGAAAATCATCCAGTTTCTGAATATTGGGTACAAAATTGTTACGAAGAAAATTTTAGCATCCAAGTGACCGATTGTGTACCGTACACAATTGAATGAGTGCATCTATGTTTAGTCGCATAACACATCCTCTATAAACTAACACTGACAACAAATTCTATTCGTGAAAAGGACAGAGGTATGGTCTAGCACTTAGCACAGTTGTGCAGCTTTCGGTCATTAGTAGGATCGACGATCGCTCGCGCTCATTATTCATTTATTGGTTTTTATCAATATTGTTAGACACTAGATCAGATATAGATCCAGATTAAAAGCATCGGGATGCTGCACGTTTCTTCATGTTCATATTTTCCCAGTGTGCTGTCTTTTAAATTATGAGGGTGTGGTGACGCTCTATCTTAAAATCTTGTTTAAGTATAAGATAGATCGCCACTCATCTTTGCTTTTTGAATATTAAGCTCAATTCATACTCCTTATGCTCCAGTTTTGTTATTATCGATACGACCATTATATGCTCTGTTTTTCGGATACTCGTGTGCATTGTATTTCCATTAGCGCTCAGCATAGATCCATGGTGTCTTACGCTTAACTCGATCACGTCACGCGTTTTAGAGTTTACGATGAATTCCACTCATTTAATAAATAAGTGTGTGACGAGATTATTGTGAACCTATATGGTTGTATGGCTGTACGTCTCGCACAAAATTGATTGAGAGCGCAGCACGGATAGAGCCATGAATTCACGTCCTATGAGTTCGTACTTATGAGGTGGTCAAATGAAGTTGTTAATTTCTCTAACATTAGATTCTAATAATCGTCACAATCTGAGAAGTCCCTCTTTTCTTTCTATTAGTTATTAATTGTTTTGCTAATCTCATTTATTAATTCCATGATCGATATTGTTACGTTACTATTATTTGTTCTCATCAAGTGTTTGTTGTTGTTATACTTTGTTTATGGATCTTTTTAAGACGGAAAACAAAAATCGTTATGATTTTACTTGGGTTGCGCTGGTTTTATTTCGAAACGAGGAGTTGATCGAGGAGTCTCTTTCTATTTTTTTGTCGAGTTTTAAGATTAATGAAAAGGCTCACATCGTGCACTATTGGTGCTGGTTGAGATTGATCGATATCACGGTTGGCGACAACTACAAAAAGTGCAGTGATCATGCAAAGGATGAGCAGAATCTTAGATATCGGTTTTTTAATTTTTTAGGGTATGCAAATAAACTTTGGTTATTTCGTATTTGATCGACGTGACTTATCGTAGCCAGTGAGGGAACATGAAGAGACAACCATAGAACGGGCATTTATTGAATGGCGATATACTTACAGACGCTCGTAGCTCCTAACCCTACGTGTGTTGTATTTTCAACTTAGCGCGTATGCATTATAAGACATACTCAATTTGACACTGCCTCTGTCTGGCTAAGGAATCTTCGCTTAATTACTCCTTCACGTAAGCTATTGTTAAAGGTTTAACTTAGAATAGAATTGAAATGTAGATAATTTAATACATACAGTTTGTATGAGAATCAAATAAATTTCAATTTAAGAGAAATGTGACAAAACTGTAATGTGGTCTGAAGCGCGTAATATCTGATCGGGAAACTAAACGAGTAGAACGTGCATGTACGCATGGTGAGATCTTAATCTTTGTTGAATTTGTAGTGAGCTTTTTTTCGTGTCCATTCATATACTAGATGTCAAGCGCTATCGCGAAGAGGCAAAACAAATTACTATTGCCAATGAAATGTCCTTTCTACTGGTAAATAGGATATCCTATTTTCCTGCTTCGACCTATCGTTGATCGCAACAAGCAACATCTCTTACCTAATCGCCACAATATTAGTGAAACGTCCACTCAGACGGAATGCCCTCTAGTGTCAAATCATTTTCATCACCGCCAAACATCGTTCTGCAGCGCTAACGCGTGTTTCTGCACTGAAATCACGTAAGCAAGGCCCCTTGTGCAGCTCTGTTGCAAATCATGTTTCCATCAACGTTCGATTAAACATGCGTTCAAGCAAGGCGCGCATCTCTCAATTTCGGTGTTCTTTTAGGGGGTGTGCTCAACTACTTGATTAAATATACAGGGATTAACACGGTAATAACTTGAAGTTGAGACTTACAAGCAACAAACTAAAGCCAAATATAGTTTTCATATGACAGCAGCACATCGTTTCAAAACAAAGATTGGAATGAATTCCCACAGATAGGCTGGAGATAGCAATAAATATTCGCACTTAATCATGATTACTCGACGCAAGAAATATAAGATTATTAAACATTTAATCATTTTCTAACTATGTTTGTCTAGAGAGGAGATGAGAAAAACTCAAATACTGATTTTAGAATTTTGCGTAGTTGCACTCGGAGTAAGCGCACCCATGGTGGGTTCACCATTCCAGGTAATATTGCGCACAATGAGTGCATTTTTCCTTCTGAAGAATTTGAGGAGAGTGAAAGATGACTTATCAGGTGTGATCACAACATTCCACTATCGAAATTAGGTAAGTAGTGCAATTACTGCGAGTCTCTTCATCAACAATTATTATGTTAGAAATATCCAGTCTTTAAAATTACTTCATTGCAATCTAATGGGTCTGTAAATTGTGATAAAAAATTTAATTATGTAAGATGCACATTTGACTATTAGGTTCCTTTCTCTTTGGGGGTTGCATGCGGCATACCAAATGCACTTTTCTTGTGATGGTCGTGGGAGAATTATATTTGCGTCTCGGGGTTATTGCGTACAACCAATATAAGCATTCTAAAGATATGAGTTAAGGCCATGAGAACAAGTTTTGTGTATATAACTTTTAAAAGTTCCATGTAATTATTCATCACTGGTGGAGGTCGATGACTTGTTCTAAGATTGTACTCTGTTAGCAATAAGGCGGCAATTGTGCACAATGCAACAATATTAGACCGGGTTTCTAATTCTTGGGGTCATGTGCCCTTAACTTATCGTTATTCATTAGTTATTAAAACGAGGTATAAAACCTTTGTATTAGTATTTGTTCGGCCCCCTAGGCGGAAATTGAATTTAAATCTGATAAACACTACTCAACTACAAAATAGATTTCCGTTTCAACACCGTTTAATGTTTATGTACCTGCTTTCACGACCTGTTCAGGCCAGGAATATATATGATTAACACACGGTAATACTCGACGCATTAAGGATTAATCTTTAAACCCTATAAACACTAACGTCTTTGATTCAACTGGAGCTTATTTAAACTGGCTGGGGCTTTGGCCCACTGCCGAATGGCACGCTCGTGCTAGTAAACGTTGGCAACTCAAGTTCTACTGTTCGTATTTTTAGCTTTGTATATACCCGTGCACTTTGCCCGACAACACGATCCGGCCTCATAAGCAACTCCGTTCTCTTCGTAGAACCAATGGATTGGACCCTAAATTAACAGATACAAAGGTCGCATGAGGTGTCACTACACTAAAGACCTCATCAGTATAGTATTACCTCCTAACTTTTCCGAAATGCAAAGGTACATCGAAACTTTTACAGTATATAATTAGAAAGCGGTTTTCCCCTGCGGCTTTTCCGGCCTGTCCTCCGCCGACCTTGCGCTACTAGTTTCAGTCTATTCCTCGTTGAGTATTTCCTCTCCGTTACCAAGTCAAATAGAGGCGAGCACAGTAATCTCTAAACTTCGTACGGATATTTCTTGTGAGGGTGGTGTGTAGTGCTAATCTCTCGTTTTAGTTTTTTTGGATGTTAACGATTTCTAAGAGTGATCTCTCATAATGACACACAATATTGAGCCATGTTTCGCCCCCGCGGTAGGTGTATTTCTTCTTTTCCTCAAGGTGTTGAGAAAATTAGACAACGTTATTCCCCTAACGTTTTTCCCAGTTGGAACATGATTATTAAAATAAAGGTGGGAAATTCCAATGGCGTAAGGTACGAGTAATAGGCCTTTTATCGGCTACACACACGGTTACCACGGTTCTTCGGTTCGTGACAGGTATAACTTAAATCGTGATTTCTTTGTATGCATCTCTTTTTTGTTTATAAGTCGTTCAAACTTGCCTGTGTGGCAAGACCGCATGGAGGGGACCACTACAACGGTCAGCTTCAAACCCTGTTTTTTCTTTGTTCTATCGTGATGATTGGGCAGGTATAGCTGCTCTGATGTTGTCCTCACCTTTCTTACTCTCGCATGCACCCCATGGGATCCTAGCGCCTTCATCAGTATCGAAACGCCGGTTACTATAGCTTTTATAGGCTTTACTTTAGGGTTTTGACTTCTCCTTCTCTATCTGACGTGGCACATCACCATAGCTGTCTTTGGTGACATGACCGTGGCTGCGTAATGAATTTGTGGTACCCTTTTTCCGCAGCAAAAGATCTTTTCGTTTTGCTGGAGAGGCTCGACTTCCGGGTTTTCGGCTGGATTCGTACCGAGGCCTGGCTTTGTCAATCCTTTTCCCGTTGAGACTCGCACTTTCAACGCGGGGCCTTCCTCCTTTATCGGTTTCTCCTTTGGTTTGTTGCTTTGCTCAGTATCTTCAAGTTATTATACTTCGATCATTTTACGTACTACTCCTATGCAATTGCAAGTTGAACAACACAACTTTTTTCTAGAGCAAAAAACACATCTTGCATATGTGTCCTTTAACTCCGCTATGCGTTATTATTCCAAGACCCGATTACAAGGGGGACATTTCGTGCAGAATTATGTTGACTCGATCGTTTGGTCTACATGATCGTCACGTTATACGGCTTCATTTATACATTTTTTTATCGTCCCAGTAATGTCGCACTACTACGACACCTTAAGGCGCGTAGGTGTGCTGGCATGCTCACAACCTTTGTACTGAAGGAGAGGACAAGGCTTACATGCAGATTGTAATTTCTTTACTCGATCGTTTTGCGCATGTGATCTGAGTCCACACCTCCGCGAACGTCGAATGAACTGCACAATCACGCATCATCTTGCCCCATCGTTCTCATTGTCCCTTGGTGTCGCTCTTTAGTTTCCTTTCTCCCGAGAGGGGCAGTGCTGAGGACCGTCACACCGCCAGACTAGATATTGGTGAGTCTGTGTCAGGCTTGACACTTTTACACTTCTTTCACTATCCTTGCTCTCTTTACTTCGATTTATTTCATGCGCCGACTTTTCCCCCGGGTTTTCGCCCTCGGTCCGTGCAGGCCTGGCCTCTGTTCCAATTACAGTGTTTCTCTCTAACTTGGAGTAGTCATTCACCATAGGCCGTCTAACAGCATGGGACACAACTGGCGCGGAATACTCGAACTGACTTATGATACAGTGGGATTTCTCTTTCGATGCTGCTATTCTTCGTTTTCGTGGTCTTTTATACTGTTTACTCCTCTTGCTTGCCTTTCGCAAATCCTACGGACGCATCAGTTTTTCCACCCACAAATAGAGGAACTACAACTTTCCCCACAGAAAAATGACATTGCGTAATTTGATTCGTAGATACGACAGACCAAATAAGCGGAGTAGCGACGGCTGCTCCGTAATTGATGGTTTTCGCTATTTTGCATTTCATTCTAACAGTGCATCGTAAAGGGCTCATTTTCTCGCCTTTCCAACATACAAGGTTTTTATAAGGGCTTAATTTGTGTTTCTTCCTGGTTCCGTAGGATTTTGTTGTCATATTGGGTTGTTACACTGTTCCTACTGTTTGTGTTCAATTATCCTGATGCGGGTCCTGGCCACCCAATCCTGAACAATAAGGAAATGAGCGGAGTCAACAAAATTAATTCGGTCGCTTATTCATTTGCTTCAACGTGTCCTTCACCCAACGACTTAAAAAGCAGACGCAGCAACACAGCACTTGTACTTTTCACCACTTCCGACAGGCTATTAATAAGATATCAGTCAAATCTTTTCTGCTCTTTCAAATCACCGGAGCACGATTGCGGTCGCAACATTGCGATCCACTTGATTTGACATCTAGATTAAAGTGATCGACCTTCGCACGAGACCCATACGAAATGTTTGGAGCCGCTTTCGAAGGGCCGAGGTGCTGCGAACCGGCTTGCTAGCGGGGCTCGCTACTTTGCACCGGGTTCCGTGTGCCGCCTATCTTGTTCATTCTTCTACTTTTTCTCGAAGGATTATGTTCGCAAATCCGTAATAGACGCAGCGCCTAATCTTCTAGGACCTGGGAGGATAGAATATTCACCTGACTTATTGCCCGGGTTTGTCAGTTACCTTTGTATCTTTTGCGAAGGTGGTCCGTTCTAATACATTTTATTATATTATTACGTCGTTCGCCCAGGTAATACATAATCTTGGGTGTATTATTTCAAAGAATAACAGCCACGCAAACAGCACTTACTGTGATTGTGCTAGGTAGAAGTCCGCGACACCACCCCCACACTTTCCTCGCCACTAAGAATTCACACTCAGGAGGTATTTACTTGGAGCATCTCCGTGTGTGAAATAGAATGGCGCGCTAAAATAACACTCAAACGCAGTTATGAGTTAGTGTTAAGACATTTTAAAATAAGGTGTTAGACTGCGAGAATAGATAGGACTCTGATGCGGGGTGTTAGTACGTGAAATAATGTCGCGACATTTCACATGGATTACATAATTCTACGAAATTTGCATCTGTCACGTGAAAGTGATTACGAAAGTGCTATAAATTTTCCCTAAATAAAAATAAAGGATACGAGCAATCGTCAAGAATTATCGTATCAGGTTCCTATGTAGTAACGCATATTGAGCATTCGTTATAAATATCTACATACTAAGTGTACACAGATTGTGGAGTACAATAGAAATCAATATAGTTGAATTCAGTCATTGCTAATATACATAATCGCCAAAGATAACTTCGTTTCCTGAATATGACGAATTCATGAACACCGGAAATTCACGTCCGCTAATTTGGCCTAAGAGTTGTAAAAAGCAGGCCCTGCGACATCATCCTGCTTCAATCACTCTTTTTCTCCATTAAGTTGAGCAACTAACAAATGCAGTTAAAGCACAGGCGTCACATCTACCTCATTTCCGTTTTCTGCGAATTTGATTCGTAAAGATGCGACAACTGAAAAGGGAGTGCAAAAGCTCTGGCGTATTGATTTTCGCATTTAATGATGTCGAATCTTTACGAATCAAGTCGCAATGTTTTCTTCCATTTAGTCGCCTACTTGTGAAGGTCAATTTAAGTTGACCCCATTGAATGGTTGTGGCAGACAGAAGGGGTAGGGGTGCGCATTATTAAAGAAATGCGAATTTTTCATTCGTTTTTGGAATGTGTTCTAAAAAAAATACCATTTTTGGCGATATGACTAGGTTTGCAAGTAAACATTGATGATTTCCGTGCTGTACATTAAAAGAATATTGTCCATACGTATTTAGATGTATTTGCGTATTAAAACATTGTTTTGTTTCCCCCAAATTCTTGAAAAATCAGTGGATTCAAGTCCTGTAAAATAATTCATCAAACAGTGTTATATGTTACCTGTCTCGTCTTTATATATATTCGAAAGGAATAAGATTAGATTTGGGATGAGAGAAAAAAAAATCCATCAAATTGGACTTTAAATAAACTGCAGGTGTCGAAGGTATTAACCAGGAAAAAAAATATCTGCACAAAACACCAGTCTCAGAACATAAACATAACCACATTTTGTTTCAAAGCATTATAATCAAGAATTCTAGTATTCTATTTTAATGTTGTTGTTTTTTTTTTTTAAAGTGTTTATCAATTAAAATATGCGATTTTTTCCACTGATCTTCATTTAAAAAAAAATCATTGAAATGAATTCAGTATGCATTTTGGTGCATTTGATATGCATTTAAGTTTATTTGGATGTCCATTGGGGTCGTAAGGGTTAATTTAGGTCCTTTCAGGTCCATTTGGGTAAATCGATGCGCCGCAAAGTAGTCTCGATCATCCAGATGTTTGTCTTTTCAAACGAATGAGTCGAAGCGTTTTGATGATCAA
>CAJDSM010151659.1:0-10557 GCA_903981925.1 Ostrea lurida
GTAATTGAAATTATCTGTGGTGTTGTGTTAGTTATGTACTCTGGTACTTGTTAATGAAGTCTGTTAGCGGGTTGTCAGTATTTTTGTTTAAAAAACAAATTTGCAGGATTTGTTTTTTTCATTTGACATCTTTCTGTCAATACTGTATTAAGAAAAGGGGATGGAAAATGTTTTGAAATTACTGCTATTGAATGACAGATTGATATTTGAAAAATTATATCTTTATATCCAAAGATTAAAATACATGAAAATGTATTCTGTTGGGTGGAAAGTTGATAAAATTATTATGGAAAAAGGCTCTTTGTTGCACACCACAATGTCTACCTATCTATTAAATCTAGATTCCATTGATCTCTCATGTTAGAGGAGCGGATTACTGTTTCTTAAATTTAATTTTAGACTGAATCTCTACCATTAGCTGTTATGTTTCTCACTGGGGTCTCTGTCAATGCCTTCACTGGCAGGTCTCTGTCAATGCCTCTCACTGGATCTCTCGTCAATTGCCTCTCACTGGATGCTTCACTGGGTCTCTGTTCAATGCCTCTCACTGGGGTCTTCGTCAATGCCTCTCACTGGATCTCTGTCAATGCCTTCTTCACTGGGGTCTCTGTCAATGCCCTCTCACTGGGGTCTCTGGTCAATGCCTCTCACTGGGTCTCTGTCAATGCCTCTCACTGCGATCTCTGTCAATGGCCCTACTTCAGGGTCACCTATTGGCCATTCATACATGTAGATGGCAGATTTCCCCCATGCACTTCCTTTAAGTGTTTTGTTTGACTATGTGCATCCCTGATATATCATCCCAATAAACCTTTTCACATTTCAAATTTCTTAATTTTGTAATTAATTATCCGAGTCAAGATTCTCCAGAAAATGATTTTAATACATAAAGTTCATGCTTCAGCATAACTTATCATTGGGAATTAATGGTATGTGTTTGAAATTAAATGTGAAAAGTGAGTTTTACCAAGAATTTTTTTGGCAAACCCCGTGCAGCTGTTGACAGAGGTGTATTAGAGGAAACTTTTGAGGGTAGGATTGGGCACACGAATGGTTGGCCTAACAAAAGCTTTGTTGCTGGAGATTTTTCATTGCCAAATTGTTGATATATATATTAGAATTTATTTTATCTTGTTTATATTTTTTTGTAATAATGTGATCAATAAATTTCTCTTGTTAAATGTTTAGTCTCTTTAATTTTCTTACAATGCATACGAAATTTTTTAGACATATTGAAGTAGTTATGAAATAACTTTCCAGGGTTTTCATGCTGATTTTGTTAAGAAACATCATGGGTGGTTCCAGAAATAATGGTCCTCTTTGCCGCATGAAAAATCTTTTTAGTAAATATCTAACTAAACTACATTGGCACGGTTGATCACTTCAACTGTGCAGAAGAAAATTTCATGTCGCAATTTTCACTGACTTGGCTACAGAGTACATTGTTATATAGCGTATTCATTACAATAGCTCATTTGATACTCAAAATTGACTGGAAAAAGAGCAAACAAATGCACTTTAAACATTAGGGCCTATATGAAAGGTGGGCTCTTTACCTTGGCATTAACTCGTATATTCATATATAAATGATATACGGTACCAACTTATATCTGTGATATCTATGGAAATGGTCAAATGTCTCATATGGTCTAGGGTGGGTTGCTAAATTAATCGGGGTTACGAACACCTCAAAGATTTCTGCCTTGCACCAGGTTGCCACCAAACATCGTATTGGACTTCCACACAATCTTACAGAGAGACGGCAAGATTACCTATTTGACGGCCAATTGGCTCAGATTCCAACTTGTAATTAGCATGGCATTTTTCAAAAATACTGTACAGCTTAGATTGAAAAGATAAATTGATGGGTGGATACCTCATTGCTTAACGATAAAAACAAAAGAGTGAATCCAATTCAAAGAAATTTATTACAAAATTGTATCCAAAATTCTACCCAAAAAGATCTTAGTAATTTAGTTACTGTTAATTTGATACCTGGGTATACCATTTGAGCCAAACGTACTATTTAGAGTTCTAACCAGAATTCTGGGCAATAGAAATAATGTACGTCCTAGATTGCCAAAATGATTACAAAGCATAAAGCTGTTTTATATCAGTGTTTGACACTAAGATTTTTACTATAACTAGTCCGAGACTTAGTAACTTATTTAATTAAACTAGTCCTGGGTGTTTGCGGTAAATAGTCCGGCGCCAAAGCAGGCCAGCCCGGTCGCGAAGCGCGGGGGGAGAGGCGGGAGGGGGCTTGCCCCCTTCTGCTGGTGGGGTCCCCCGGACATTTTCAAAATCTGGATGCAAAATCGTGCATTTCCAGTAAATTTTAAGACAAATTAAATGAAAATTTTTGTGACCAAATTTAGCCTTTAATTTAGTAAATTTTACTGATTCTCCCATAATATCAACTGTTGGAACCTATGAACAAGATTTTACTATTTTCAATTTTTAACACTGGATTTTTTACATCAAGTCCAAAACATTTAAAAAATTCATGAATATTTTCTTTGTAAAAGTTCATCATAATTGTTCAGCATTCTTTTATAGGGTTTATATTTAGTAGTCCACGGACTACTTATAAATGATATTTTGGTAGTCCTGGCGACAAAATTTACTAGCCTCGGGCTAACCGATAGCGTTAGTGTCGAACCCTGTATATTTATAAATTTTCTTCGACAATTAAAGGCCTTATTTTCATGGCCAATTTCCTTGTGCCAAAGGGCAAAGCCAGTTCACAGTAATTCTACAAAAATGTTAATTAAAAATGAAGAAAATATTACGAAAGTCACCTAAATGGGATAAAGTATTCTCAAACTTTTTGCTTGACATGCACCTGCAAACAAAGTGCAGGAGGCAGAAAAGGGTACTGTCCTACCCACCACCGTTTAAAGCGGTACTGCCTACCACACCACCGTTTTCTCCAGATTTAGCCTCTTACGACTTCTTTCGGTTCCCCAAACTTAATTCCACTATCTGGGAAAAAGACGCAAAAATACGGAAAATGCCCTTGGGGGTCTGCAATTTATCAATATTATGATGGGGCTTCCCTATTTACATGTAGGAGTATAAAAAATGCTTCTACATTTAAAAAACGTGTATCCAGGTCAAGGGTGAGTATACTTGAGCCTTGAAGGGCAGGGACGATATGAGAGGGGATCAAGATTTAATTAAATGTTGGGTTGAAAACAGCAGTGTCATCATTTTTTAGCTCACCTGAACCGAAGGTTCAAGTGAGCTCTTCTGATCGCCTTTGTCTGTCTGTTAACTTTTCACATTTTTCGACTTTCCAAGAACCGCGTGGGCCAAATTTCAACCAAACTAGGATCAAATCTCCTTGGGTGAAGGGGATTTCAAGTTTGTTTCAATGAAGGACCAGACCCCATCAAAGGGAGATAATCACGGAAAATGCAAAATAGGGTTTGGTGTAATTTAAAAATCTTCTCAAGAAACCACTGGGCCAGAAAAGTTGAAATCACATTGAAAAGCTTCCTGATATAGTGGAGATTCAAGTTTGTTCAAATTATGACCCTGGGGGTGATGATGGGGCCCCAATTGTGGATCAAATTTTACATTATGATTATATAGGGAAAATCTTTTAAAATCTGTCTCAGGGATCTCTTAGGGCCAGAAAAGCTGAATTATATGAAGCTTGTTTCAAATCATGACCCGGGAGGTACTGGTGGGGTTCCCAATAGGGGATCAAGTTTTTACATATGATTATATAGGGAAAATCTTTGAAAATCTTCTCAAGAAACCACTGGGCCAGAAAAGCTTACCTGATTATAGGAAGATAAAAGTTTGGTTCAATTATCATGACCCTCAGGGGTAATGTTTGGGCCACAATAAGGGATCAATATTTTTTTCATGCACAATATATAGGGAAATTTCTTTTTAAATCTTCATTTGAACCAGACGAAAGTGGATATTTACCTTGAAAAGCTTCCCTGATATGGAGTAGTTTTAAGTTTGTTTAAATAATGCCCCCTCCTCCAAGGGTGGGTTGGCGGCCACAATAGGGTGTCCGGGGTGCGTAGAGGTAGCGCTCTCGCTTTCTCACCACTGCGACCGAGTTCGAATCCCCCGTTATCAGCAGAGGTATTGTGAGAAGGTATGGCGGTGTCGGCTGCTCGGACACGTGGGTTTTCTCCGCAGTACTTCGGTTTCCTCCCACATAATGGACCCCCTAACGGCCTACATCTGTGGCATTAAAGGACCCCATTGGAAATAAGCTCTTGAGCTTTATGGGTTATCCTTGGTATATATGTACGATCTATGTATTACTGGAAAAAGCATTTTATTTTTTTTATTTATTAAATGTTGCTTACTACTGCCTCTTTCTTAGCTGAAGCAGTTGCTCAGGTGTAGACCGTGGGCCAGTAACACATTAACCTCCCCCCCTTCTGGGGATTTTTTCAAACGCTATGATTTCTTTGAAAGTGATGTAAAAATAAAGGTCAACGACGGTTGTTTGAACATTCTATGTTGGGGCGTTTTCAAGATATGATTATTTTGAATTTACTAATGTTTTTGGCAAATTCAGTATTAACCCTTACTGTGTTCCATACCGCATTACTTATTAATGCAGACGGAACGCAATAGCTTTTTTAAGAGTTTGGCAAGAAAGGGACATCGATGAGATTCGGAAATATAGAGGACAGGAAAGTAACACCATTACATGGACTGCGAGAATTACAAATTTTATTCATTTATATTGCCCCTTGCCCATTGACCTTACATTCCCCCAAAAACTTTATCTACCTATATAGCCAGTGTGTGGCGGTGCTTTATTTGTGCTAGTAGTAGAATAAAGTGTACGATGAATGGTTAATTATATACAAAGATATGACATTGTATAACACAAATCTTGAATTAGCACTTTAGTAAATAATAAACCTTCCAATGTAAAAATATTATTACTTGGACTCGTTTCCACTGTCTTTGATGATGATGGAGGCCCAATACTGCATATATAATCAAACAAAAAGAACGCTCGTGGACTCTTTTGAGAGTATAAGTGACTAAAAATAGGGAAATATAAATAAATTATTTGACTGTAGGAGAAATGGACGTATTAAAAAGCCAATGGAAATAATTCGTCAATAATGTAATATTGATGAAAATATATTCATTTTAGTATAAAATATAAATATACTGCCATACGTAAAATTGTCTACATTTTTAGCATCACCTGAGCCGAAGGCTCAAGTAGGCTATTACTGATCGCCTTTTGTCCGTCGTCATGTCTGTCCGTCCGTCCGTCTGTCTGTCCGTCTGTTGTTTAACTTTTACATTTTGACTTCTTTCAAGAACGCTGGGCCATATTCAACCAACTTGGTACACATCATCCATTGGGTAAAAGGCTCTCAAAGTTTGTTTCCAAATGAAGGACCAGGCCCCCTTCAAAGGGGAGATAATCACGAAAATGCAAAGAATAGGTTGGTGCATTTAACAAGATCTTCTTCTCAAGAACCACTGGGCCAGGAAGCTGAAATTTATTGAAGCTTCTTGATATAGGGAGAATTTCAAAGTTTGTTCAAATCATGACCCCGGGGGGTACGGATAGGGCCACAATAGGGGATCAAAATTTTAATCATGAAATTATATTAGGGAAAATTCTTTAAAAATCTGGGCTTCTCAAGAACCACTGGGCCAGGAAAGCTGAATTTATATGAATTTCCTGACTTATAGAGGAGATTCAAGTTTTTGTATTCAAATCATGACCCGGAGTGGTACGATGGGCACAATAGAGGGTACAAAAGTTTTACATATGAATTATATAGGGAAGTCTGCAAAAAATCTTTCTCAAGAACCACGGGCCAGGAGAGCTGATGTTTTATGGAAGCTCTCTGATAAGGAGGAGATTCAAGTTTGTTCAAAATCATGACCCCGGGGTACGATGGAGGCCACAAATAGGGAGGTCAAAGTTATTACATATTGGATTACATAGGAAAAAATCTTATTAAAAATCTTTTCTTCTCAAGCACCACTGGGCCAGGAAAAGCTGAATTTATATGGAAGCATTTGCTGAATATAGAGGTTGATTTCAATTTTTCAAATCATGACCACCGGGGTACGATGGGGCACAATAGGGGATCAAAAGTTTTACATATTTATATAGGGAAATATTTAAAAATCTTCTTCTCAAGAAACCACACTGTGGCCAGGAAAGCTGAAATTTATTATGAAGCTTTCTGAAATAGAGAGGAATTCAGTTTTATTCAAATCAATGACCCCGGGTTACGATGGGGCCCACAATAAGAGGAAGATCAATGTTTACATATGATTATTATAGGGAAAATCTTCAAAATTCTTCTTCTACAAGAACACTGGGCCAGGAAAGCTGAGATTTATAGTTGGAATCTTCCTAATATTAGAAAGGAGATTCAAGTTTTTTCAAATCATCGACCCCCGGGGATTACGATGAAGGGCCACAATATTTTTGGGGTAAAGATTTTACATATTATTATATAGGGAAAATCTTTAAAAATCATTGTCTTCTCAAGAACCACGTGGGCCAGGAGAGCTGAGATTTTATATGGAAGCTTTTCCTGATTTAGAGGAGATTCAAATTTTGTTCAAATCATGACCCCGGGGGTACGATCGGGCCACAATAGGGAGTTAAAAATTTTACATATGATTATCATAGGAAAAATCTTTAAAATTTTCTTTCTTCAAGAACACTTGGACAGAGAAAACTGAGATTTATAATGGAAGCCTTTACTGATATATGAGGAGATTCAATTTGTTCAAATTCTCAATACCCCTGGGGTACGATGGGAGCCACAATAGGGGGTCCAAAGTTTACATATGATTATAATAGAGGACATTCTTTAAAAAATCTTCTCAAAAGAACACACGACCAGGAAAGCTGAAAATTTATATGAAAGCTTCCCTCGGGATAGTGGAAATTCAAGTTATAACAAAATTCTATAACCCCAGAGGGTATGGTGGGCCCAATAGGGGCATCAAAGTTTACACTTTGATAGTATATTTAAAAATTCTTCTCAAGACCAAAAGACAAGCATTTACCTTAATTTAAAGCTTCTGATATTTAGTGCGAGGACCAAGGTCACTTCAGATGTGAGCGATGGTGGCCCATGGGTCCTTCTTGTATATTATTTTCTGATATGAGCTATGATTACCGTAGAAAAAAAAAAATCCAACGCAATCTTAGTCCGGTAAAGAAATCTGTTTTCAAGCTCCCAAATCAAATTAAATCAGCATAATAGATTTGTCGTACATTTAGAACAGATTGTAAAGGATGGTGACATTAAAATCTTCAAGCTTCAGTTTTCAAAAAATGTATGAGCTGAGATTAGAGTAGATCCCAAGGATAGTAAAGACATGTATTGTTATGATCAGAAACCACCACTTGTCCATAGTGGTGGGTATGTCAATTATACACATTATTAAATTGATTGAAACCAAAAATTAAGTATTGAAGGAAAAGTATGAGGCTTCGCGAGAGACAACCAAATTTCTAATGTAGAGACGTTCTTCTTAACCTGTGTCACTTTTTACCTCCGACAGAGAGAGAACAGAAACTAGCTGATACGGTAAAACAACCAAACAAACAAAACCCATTAAGGATACACACAATGCAGAATACGCCATTACAAATCTGCCCGAGTGAAGAAGTGCATATTGAACTTAATAGTCAAGTTTCAGAGAGATATTAATTTTGTTGTCAAAGAGCGTGATCAGAAGAAAAATTCCTCTGGGTCTTGATGAAACCGCCACAAATCCCGGAAACTGAAGGACACCAAATCAGAAACTGAAAATCAAAGTGAGTTAGAAAGCATCATGGAAGGACAAAAATGATAACTATCCTGAGCATGTGATTTGCAAGTTGCTAAAAAAGTGTATGCAATAAATATATAAGGCAAAGATAACGAACAGTGATCAATCTCGTAAGTCTTAATAGAACACAAAACAAGTGTTGGGCCAAAGCACGGACCACTGGATACACCATAGGTGGGATCAGGTACCTCAGAGGAGTATAATTTTGGCAAAATCATAGAAAACAGCGATAGATCATTGGTTCGTTAGAAGCCTCTTACACTGTAAACCACTGGGGAAATATAATGAGCTGAGTGGACTTTACATGTGATGTATTTGAGTCCGGAATATATGTACGAATATTGTCAGAAATGTTATATAAACTCACACTTCATATATGTACTTTATATCAAACAACTTGAGGATTAGTCTTTAAAGCAAAATGCCCATTCTATGATCTGTTGGAAAGTTATTCTTCTATTTCAAAAAATCACTGGATTAAGTACATGTATGTATTTTGCTCCAAACTCGAAGACGGTCCCCCATGCAAAATATCAATTGCCAGACGAGTCCTGATTCTACCATTAAAGGGTTAGTTACACTAATAATAATGTACTTTTAAGCAAATCATATCATTTATCCAAGGATTCATCGATTTATATTAGATTAAATAATATATGGTACCAAATTTTCTGTCTGTTTTTCCTTTGTTCAGTGATAATTTTAGAAAAGTCAAAATCATGTCGTAAGCCTCCAATATCTTCCATTAAAACATTTCATACATATTATATGCAGTAAACAAAGTAATATGATATAATCAAGGGTTCACATAAGGACTTGTTGACAAAGATAATGACATTCTATATAGGATCTAAAAAGTTTTTCAAAATTTCGACCGTTATTATGTTCTCGAGTCAATATTTTCAAGTTTTGCCCCAAAACTCAAAAGGAAAGGTTCTGCAACAGTAGTTTTTGATAAAACTCAAATACGGATTTATTAATTCAAAGGTACATTTCAAGGAAAACAATTCTTTTCATCATCTAATTATCTATATCAGGAGAGCTGAAAGCAGTTTTCATTTTTCGATGATTTTTAAAGAAAAAATCCTAAGTTTCTAGCCCTCAAAATTTAGTCACATGTCCCCAATATCATAAATGATCACACTACAGAGCTAATGAACAGTTACATGAACTTATGAATGTTACAGAAACGTCCACAAATACCTTGGTTTGAAAAAGTTCACCATGTAGTTATCAGGTGATAGTCGATCTGAGGATTTGTTTCCAATTTTCAGGGAAGTGATTATTAGAGTCATTCAAGGAATTTCATGTTTTTTGCCCCAAAACTTTAAAACGCTGCACCAGCGTGAGGAAGTGTCAAACAAACTTGATTTTTAATCAAGGCTGCTGTACTTCAATATTATAGCGGTGTTTGCAAAAGTCAATAGACATTATATATCGCGAATCTGAGGAGTTTTTGCCAATTCGTTGATGTGTTGGTATTTCACCATATTTCATGTTTATTGCCCAAAAACATCTAAACGGCCCTCCACGTTCAGGCAATGTCAAACACCTGATTTAAAGTTCAGGAGACTATTATACTTTCAATTTATATCTATGTTTACAAAAGTCAATGACCGATCCTATATATCGAGATACTGAGGGAGTTCTTGTTCAATTTCGATGTATTATTATCACCAATTTCTATGTTTTTTGCCCAAATTTCAAGACCCGTCCAACGTCAGAATGTCAAACAATGTTTATATCAGGACTAAACTAATGTACTTTAAATATCTATACTTTGTTTGACAAAAGTCAATGACAATTTACTAATCGGTTATCTTAGAGAGTTTTTCCAATACTTTCGAGGTGAATTATTTTCACCAATTTCATGTATTTTGCCCACAAAAACTCAAAAACGGCCCCACGGTAGGGTTATTGTCAAACAACCTGATTTATTTATCGGGGAGCGGCTATTGACTTTCAAAAAATACTTGTTTGCTTTGTCCCCCATTACCTTTACTGGCCCATGGTCTATGAGCGATGTGGCCCATGGGCCTCTTGTTGGAAAATAAACAACCTTTGCATTAATGCAGAGTGCTTGGCTTTTTTGGACGCAACCATCAGTACACAAGCCATGGCCAAAGCGTAGGCATTGTGAACAGCTCGTGGCTTTGTCGAACTCCTGCGATGTCACCAAATAACAACCATGCGACTACTACAAGAACGACTTGTTTAAATCTTAATTCAAATCTTTACTGCGCTTTAGGAAACCAATGAAACCTGTCATATAATGAAAAAGATAAATAACATTGATTTATTTTGGCACGTGTGTCAGATTCTTTCTACATAGTACATTTCATCGATGAATTTAACTGATACTAAATGTATGTTAATCTTTCACCTCTTCTGTTTGGACAGTGAATATTCTGTTATTAAGAAATTGTAACTCGGTTAAGGGTAACAAAAAGATATCAGCGGTATTCGATTGCGCAGGGGCTCACAACGACTTGCATATAAAATTTTAGATAGACCAAATATTCGTGACGAGCATATCTGTTTAGGTTGCAGTTGTAACGTCATTTGATCCCGAAACGTCAAATCAATGCAACGACATCAATAATTTGCATGTGGTATAGAGTTCTGTGTCTTACGCAAGACAGTCCATAATTTAAACTTTAGGATATTAATTGATGTACTAAATAATGTTTTTGAAGACACTGTGGGTAATGATACAATAATATATATACGGTGTGACCGTTGGAC
>CAJDSM010151662.1:0-10319 GCA_903981925.1 Ostrea lurida
CCAGTTAATGTAAGTTTATCGAATATTGTTGAAGAACATTATAAAAATGGTGGCGTTATGGTCACGAAATTTCTTTGAACGTTATGTCAATGGATTTTTTTTTGCTGATTTCGAGTTGTTTTTTCATTTACATCATGTTACTTTAGAGCTTGCTTCGCGATCAGGCCTTGGCATCCGAGTTGCTTGTATTAGAATCTGTGAGTGTTCTTTCTACAGGCTGTGCGATAAAATAGATAGAAGACCGAGCGCTGTCGAGTATTGGGATTGATTGACATTATGTCAAACTGTTGGGGAAGTGGTTTATTTGGATTCGGTGATCGATTTACATGTATAAATCATTAATAGAATCCAAGCTAAGGCACATGTGCCCACGTAGAAACGGGCATTCTAAAATTTACATGACTTCTGTAGTACATTTAAGTCCTTCTGTAGGGGTAACGGAATTGCAGTACTCGTTGATTTCAATACTTTGTTCGATTCCCCTATTTTCCGAATTCCGATACAATAGCATGTACCAAATTATTTAACTGCCAAATTTTTAATGTTTCATTGTATTATTGATTCATGCAAATAAAATAGACCAATATAAAGAGTTTAAAAAAATTAAGAAAATTAATCATTCCAGGATTTATACGTTAGGGTGCATTTTTCAACTCAACCCGCATCTTTTTACAAAAGTAAATTTTCATCAAGTTGATAGGTAAATATTTCATGTGCTTGGTCAGTCGAAACCGTGTTTGTCAAACAATCTGTGCTATTGATTCTTTAAACTGTATAGAACGAATGCCCGCAATAATCGAAGATCGAATACAGGACAGTAATGCGTTCAGCGCATCGCGAATGTATCGTATTACCCTAATCCTAGCTAACATATAATGGACTATGGTTTTTAAAAAAGACATTGAATAAAATGAGTGTTTGAAGTATAAGCGTACGTCAGAGCAAAGGTATACTATAGTTGAGATCCCGGGGGGGGTCTTCCTATACACTTGTATACACAGACGTGCCGGATGGGTCGCTTTTTTGGACATGTAAAAGCTATATGCATGGGGTGCATTTCATCAATTGTTATATAATGGGTAAACATTTAAATACCAATGTCTAATCAATGGATGTTAAATTATATCATTTAATTTTAATATTATACAAGCTTTTTTCATTGTTGAAATATTTTGGCTAATTCGTATCCATAAAAAATGCCACAAGCTGAACTACTTACGATGGAATTAGGTTTCCTGAATGCTCCTTGTGATCTAATTTATAGATTAGGATATCTTAGAAGAGAAAAAACCCGGATTCATTTTTTAGATAAATTTTATCAACAAAACATATAACATATCAAAATAAATAATATAAAGTTTTTTTTATCAAAATTAAATATTATACTTTGAAGAAAAAGTTAGGCTACACACGAGCGTACTACACGTTGCCACTGCAATATTCGACTCAATTCCAACGGAGTAATTTTTGATCTATTGCTCTCGCACTGGAATGTTTGGATAGAGTTACCAAGATCTGAAACTGCTTGATGAGACCAACTTCTTTCTTTGTCATAAACTTTGAGTGAGGAGGGTGATAAGTATGAGAGTGTTTGTAGTTATAAATGCGTTGACAGAGTTCAAATATGAACTAGGCATAGGAATTTGGCCAGAGCACTAGAATGAGCATAAACACCCCCTGTCATAGTTTCAATTCAAGATTTCAAATACGATTTCTGAATGGGATTGAAAGAAATTGAAAGCGGCCGTCATACCAAGCTACAAAGAGTTAACAAGTGGGTGTCAAGATTCCAAAAGGTTAACATATAACAAAAGATCATTTAATAAAAAAAAAAAAAGTTAAAAATTAAAATAAAAAAAAAATCAGAACATGAAAATAATTTATCACTCATTTTAACACAAGAAAAATAGCTCAATCTAGAGATTTTCAGAAAACACTTTTAAGTCGAAAGTATTAAAACAAATTAATGAACTTTTCCGTTAAGGTGTGGAAAAGGTTTCAACACTGCCAGTAACTCATCAATTGAAAGAGGGAACTCTGTTGGCTGAGGACTTCTTGCTGAAGTTCCAGCATAACATATTTGATCCCAAAGAGTGAAAGCCTCTCGAGTTCATAATAGAATACTCTCGAATCCTAAGATCGGCTCTGAATTCAAACGATATTTGGTCGAGCTTATTGTCACGTAGATAAAGATTTTCAAGTCATGACAAAGCGCTATCCTGATGGAAAATTAAACAAACATAATTGATTTTTAAGCGGTTGTACAGTAGTGATTTGCTGAAATCTTCGAATACCTTCTCAGTATGATAATCCTGTATTTTTGCGTATTTGTTGTAATTGACTTTCTATCATTTTGCTATTCGGTGGAGTGTGGTTCAACAACTCAAGACAATTCCTTTCGGTTTTACATGATAGAATGGCGTAATATGGGTCTTTTTAGCAAAACCAAGCAAAAAATTGGCAGATGGGGTCTCGATCAGCTTAATTAAGTTCCCAGAACTATCCATGCTGAATTAAATACCTCTGTGCCTTCCTCTTGAGTCACAATTGAAAAGTATATCCGTACAATTCACGTAAGTTGTGATCGTTGCAATTGTCGGGGAAATGATCATTAATATTTTATAGTTATTTATTAATTTCAGTGGAATTATGTATGCATGAACAACTTTCTTGTCATAATTATGATTCTTCTTTTTATACCAAAATCATTCCATTTTTTATGTATAGAATAATTGATCGATATTCTTCATGTTGTGACTTTGACAATCGCCCCTATATCTTCTTCCGTTTTCGATTTCCATGCGGTTAAGAACATCAAATTAATAATTCTAGACGGAAGAACAATGAAATTCAACCCGCTACGAATGATGCGGATGTTGGAAGCTTATATACCTTATTACGATTTAATTGATAACAAGAAAAAGTGATGGGAAAAGTTCGGAGGCCCCAGAGAAATTTCCGTAGTAAAAGTATTCCTTGCATATTGTCCGATATTGAAGTATGCGCGTTGTATGCATTTTAAATTTCTTTATAGGATAAGTTTTCCAACATTTTCATGTAATGTAAAGTTAATTTGTTCTATATAAAAGGATCGGCCTGTATTATTCGATTATCGTTGAATTTTCAAAACTCAATATTTTTTTTAATTTAAAATTAAACATCACGTGTAGCAGGTATAATAAACAAGAGTCTATGTTGAAATGTAAGTAACCTACTACATATTGGATATGACGTCGATTCTCGGTATTTTTTTTTGAATAGTACACAGTACAAAAAACTTATGATTGTTTTATGTATGCTTTGACGTTATTTCTGTATGGACGCTTATTCAATTGAGGACAATTGAGGCTCAAAGATACGATGTACTCAACGGGATGAATTGTCAGTCGTACCCTAGAAATTATCATGTCACAGGACCGAATGCAATCATATTCAATCCTGTTCCAAGTGCTCTGGGTCTCCCAATCAGAAAATGTTTGGTTCACAGCTAACTGTCAAAGAGTACCAGTTTTCAAAATTCTGTTCGGATATTCCAGAAATTTTGGATGTCTAATATTACAACGCACACTGTCAGCAACTGATCACGACTACGACGATGTTTCGAACTCGGCTATTCTGTTAATTGAGTGGGCACAGGAACGAGGCTCGTACGAAGTACAACGGGGATTGTGTGATCACCAAAGCAATGTCTAAGCACTCGTTTGCAACTCGCACGCTCACAACACTCACTCGCGCACCTGGATCCGACAACCGTCACTAACTATATTTGTCTACGAGTGTGAAAGCACAACACATCTGCCATGTCCACGGCCGTGGTCCCCGATACGAACGTGGTAAGTTGCCAGTTTCAGTCACCAGAATTCAGCGAATTTCGTTCACGGGATTATTTACATCCTTTCTAAAAAAAAAAAAAAAAATTGACTTTCATTCAGAACGTTTCCTCAACCATAAACACTTGTGAGCCATTACTGATTCAACTGTTTATGACAAATATTTATACGGCCCAACCGACTAGACGTAGAATGTAGTTCAGACATAAATCGAAATAAAAACTCACATCTGTCTCGTTATTAAATCAAAATAGATGGTTTTAAATATATGAATAGAAGAGATGAATTCTTTATTATTTTTTTTCATGCTGATGTGATGATCATACCCCCGTGGAAAAAAAGAGTCGAAACTTGAGCATCATGTCGCCACATTCCGATATGTTTAACGTTTTTCGGCGTTTTTTTCACGGATATAATCCATGCCCAGAAAATGAATCATTCTTCATTCGCTGGATTCACCTTCTTATAGATTTGTAACATGAATATTATGACTTTTCCCCGAAATATATACAACCGGATATAATTACAATATGCACTTACTTGCATGGGCAACTATACATGAACAGTCACTATATATGATTGGGTCAGAATTTTCAAACGGAAATATATGAATGGTATGGTTTCAAATAATGAATATTTTGGGGTGGTTTGAAAATCTCAGCGGGAGTCGTATCCAAATATAGTGTGAACACCCCCCCCTGGGGGGTTGAGCCGGGGAGTCGACAGCGAACATAATGCATTAGTAAGACTGACTTGTATACTTAATGATTAAAGACCTACCACAAATGAAATTACCTGACATTCCCTGGAACTATGTATAACAGTGACCCCTATTTGTATCGGAACGCCGGTTAACTCATAAGTTCACTGATCAGCTCGGTTAGATAGATTACATTTATGAATCATTGGATTATGCGGGGCCTTATATATAAAGTCCCTTGTTTATAGAATTTAAAATAAAGTGGTCAGGGGGGAAAAAAGCTAAATAAAAAGATAAGAGTCCCGAAAGTACTGTTGATATTACGTGGTATCTAGATTCAAAGTGCCGCTTAGTGCAGTAATATCAAAGTGCTCACACAGGTGTTGTCCAGGATTCTGAGTAGGAGGTGACTAGCTAGTGCTGGCAACGACTTTCCCGGAGTTTTATATCGCGAATTCGAGCCCGATTTAATAATACTGTAGTGATAATCGTTATTTTTAAGATCGGGTTCGACATTCTCGATATACTAACGTAATAAGAACCCGGGAAAGTACTTGTCATCTGTAGCCGACGAGAACAGTACTCATTTAAGAGACCCTGGACAACTCGCCTGGGTGAGTTACTTCACTAAGCGGCATTTGTGGTATAAGAATAAAGTAATATTCACAACATTGGTGTCAGAAGTCGGTTTGTAAAATCACCGATTTGTTATTGATACCAAGTTTTTTTTCTTGGTGTAAACGTTACACTGGAATTTGATCTTGTGTGAATCATACACTGGATTTCCATACAATTACGTGGTTTTGCATATTTTGTGTGTATTTTTGTCTTTCTTTGTATTTTTTTGCCATTTTTATAGTCTACTGAAACATTTTTCAAACATCCAACATTACCTTTCGTCGTTCGTGAGTGTCTGATGACTTAATAACAAACATTGTGTTAAAATCGTCCGTATAGTTTTTATGTGGTAGGCTAGGAGGGTATAGATCAAATCAGGACTCCCATAAATTTCTAGGAATATGCTTTCGTTAGTGATAGATAGTGATAAATCATGCTACTAATGGTTCTCAACTGATATAAATAAGCATCATTCAGAAATCTTGTATCAATGAAAAAAGAGCTTAAAGCATCATTTGCTCAGCGTAAATTAAGGGAGAATAGTCTGAAGATTTTGAAATGTCCAAACAGTTCCATTACACTCTGGGATCCTTATTATGAAAGGGCAATAATTAGATTCGATTCAATTGGCCAAGCAGAAAACAGATAACACAAGATAGTTAAATACTGAATCTATATCTGCTGACACACGAAGAAAAGTAGAATGAAGTATGTAGAGGAAGTATGAGAAAGAGCTAGATATGCGCATCTTCAAAAGATATTAATAACAGAATGAGTGTACGAGAATTGGAGAAGAAATCCGAAAAGATGACATTATGGGAGATGAAAAGAATGTGCAGTATTAAGAAAAAGTTAGAAGATTACAGAAGTTCGATGAGATTTCGAAGAAGAAAGGAGTATTAAAATGCAAGTGAGAGAAATGAGATGAATTCAGAAATTTATATGAGAAAGAAAAACAGGATATTATAGATGAGAGAGACGAGACAAAATTGCCAAGGAGAATTATAGAAAGAAATAAGAAATTTGAAGTGAGAGAAAAAATTGAAAAATAAGTATTGTCTCGTCGTATTATATGACAATGACTTCCGAATCTTTGATTAGAGTTATTATCGAGAATGTGAACCAATCTTAATAGTACGATTATCACTACATTCTCCCGCGTTTATTTATTTAAAAGGAGTGCTAATTATAAAACCGACTATAAATAATCATTAGTCATGAAAAAAAAGTTCTCTTTTACGAAAATGTGCGATATTCTGATGCTGACCTAACTTCTGGTATTGTATGTCTGGTATATTTTAAAATAGTGTGAATATACTCGAATAGGTGGGAAAATGCACATTTTCTTTTCTATTGATTAAACTGAAACTATAAAAGATTGGACAAAAGAAAAAAATATAAGATTTAAATACGTAAATTCATTAGAATTCCTAAATATAGGGATCATCCTTAAGATTGACTTTGCCGAAAAGCAGACCCTTCAATCTCGATGCTTTAACATTAAAATTACATTCTATATTGAATTATTTTCAGACCGAGCATCGAGATATTGTAGGAAATTAATCATGCAAACTTAAGCCTAGGTTTTCTCCGCAAGAAACATCTTAAATATCAACAAGGTAAATTCGATTCTTTTATCTATTGATTTTGCATAAACGGGTAGTTGTCTTCACCTGGTTTGTATGTATGACGGTTAAGCTTGTTTGCTACCTGTCTGTAGAAGGGGGACGAACATATGTAGGCCAGATTCCTTGGTTGTTTAGTTTTCATGTCTTTACAGAAATACAAATCAAAAGTCTGTGTATTTGAAAAATCGGTGTAGGAGACATTACACAGGTAATTAAGATGCATTTTAATTATTTACTAATGATAATATAATTTTGATTGATCTTACTGTAAACATGCAGTGTACTATACATAAGTGCATGTAATATGAAACGCACATCTTTAATATGCATGAAGTGTGAATTATGTATTTGTAAGTTCATCATCGATGTGTATAACATTTATCCAGCCCTTTATTTGTTTCTAATTCTATGACTTAATATACAAGGTAATTAAGATGGATTCCGTGTACATATTTTTATAGCATGAGTGTTTTTACCATTTAGTGTTTATGCAATCATCACGCAACTTTGTGTTATCTTTAAAATATGTTCTGAAGCCCGTTTTATAAATATTTTTGCATTCAGAGTAACAATGATATAAATCATATACGGTACCAATTTTTAGATAGATGTGGAATCCAACACTGAAATGTAATCATATATTAGTACTATTTTTCAGATAAAAGAAGCCCACCTACTGGTAAACATGCTATCAAGGTAAATTCTTACAAAGATCATATTTTCATTCCCTAAGAAAAGATAACTTTACATAAAAGAAATCGATGCTGGTTGAATTGCCATTGGCATTGTAAACACCTCTCTCTCTCTCTCTCTCTCTCTCTCTCTCTCTCTCTCTCTCTCTCTCTCTCTCTCTCTCTCTCTCTCTCTCTCTCTAAGAAGACGAACAATATCCAGCTGTCAAAATTTCCAGATAACCTGTCCTTTCTTCATGGTGACAAAATGTTTACATGCAAATATAACTATATTGAAACGGTCATGGAAGTAAGACTATCTGCCACAAAAGATAAAAAGGTAATTTTTTTCACAAAACTATGGAAATGTTTATTCTCAATGAATTATCTTACGCGTTCCAGCTAGTTAGTCAACTTCGATCAGTACTAATAGACGGTAACACCAGACATTTCAATAAGAAACACCATTATTTATCCTATGCCTATGTAGAGTATTGTGTGTTTTTTTTCTTTTGTGTGTGTGCAAATATTTTATTCAATGAATATTCATTTATACGTGATAATTTTATAGCTTCTTTAAGACTTATTTCTTTCGAACGTGATCATATCGTTTTGTTTCTCAGGATACACTACTCATCCAATGTGGAGAAAACATTAAGTGTTGTCAAAGAACTTTCAGCTTTCCTACACAAACCCGACTTTACATTGGATCTACAACAATCTGTGTCAAAAAGCCTCCCTCGGTATCAGACAACCTTAGAAGAGATACAGAGGGGTATTCTGGCAGATGAAGTTTCTGTTCTCTTTGGCGGTATGTCAATACATATCTCACTGTTTACCTGGTTTATTTGTACTGGGCAACATTTTTCATATATAATATTCTGTCCGATGTTAACCCCAGTGTCAACGCATCAAAGAGTGCAGATGGTGTCGTAGGTTTGATTGACTGATAATCAATATTTTAAGATCATAATGGCATGTGTGTATTTTGCTCGATTGAATATTGAAAACAGGTAAAAATAGCCACATTACTGGATCGATACCTATTATTTCTGGGCCGATTTTGATCCAGGTTTTATTTTTTACGTTTAACTCAGTGACGAAAATTCATTGCAAACACAATAAAATATTATTTCGTCGCATAAACCTTTTGTCAGGTGTAAATAAAGAAAAATCTTGTAAAAAATATTCTTCTAAAGAACAATATGTGCATAGTTTGTGAAAATACCATGGAAGCATGTACATATAGTATAGATTCAATTTTGCTGAAATGTGTACAGTTTGTCATACATGTATTAAAATGGAAACATCAATATATAGTGTAAAGTCGAGGTGGGCCCCTGGGATCAGGATGGGGTCACAATAGGGGGCCAAAGTGTAACATAGCTTTATATTGGGTAATATCTTTAAAACATTCTCAAGAATAATTAGTGTACAGTTCGTCAAATTAACTTGAGAGCATGTATATAACGTGGCGAAGTTAAAGGAATCTTAAATTAAAAAAAGTAGGGATGTCAACGAATATTCGACTATTCGAATAGTTTTCGATAACATCGACGTTCGACTAAACAATTTTAGTCAAATAGTCAGTAAAATTTTAGCATACTGCTAATTTACCCATTTCGGTGTCCTGTCAAATCTGATATTACCAACAACAAAAAATAGCACTTTCCGATAATTCAGTTTCATCTAAAGAAATTTCGTTTCGCCTACGGGTTTACTTGTATCAAATTGCATAATCAATCTACAGACACAGCGGAAAGTATTTTTTATATTAAAAACTCCGTATCAGAGGTTTGAGCGAAAAGTTTCTTTCTCCCTAAATGTGTAAGCTGTATACATGTAGTTCATGTACGAGTACATGTATGTGTAACAATGTATGTGTTGGGGTATTCAAAATGCCATGATTCTACATTAATTTTGAAATAGAGGGCCGCGTATGTTTTTCTTTAATTAATTGTACTTAATGGATGTGTTCATTGGGGTCTTACCTAACGGGACTTTCACAGTTAACTAATGGGTGGTAATTTACACCTCTAGATGTGATTCCGCTCATTGTTATACACACTCAAGGTGTTTATCATAGAAATTGGCGAAGCAAACAATGTGTTAAACGTCCCAAAAACATACAGTACTCGCAACGTTATTCTTGACAAACGCTTGCGCGGGTCTTCGTTTTATAATTGTAAGCAGATAAAATGCAGATTGTTTGATAAATAAAATCATTTTCCTGTAACGCACCTGACAAAAATTGTGTTTGCTATGGTTATATATGTTTACATGTACATGGTACGATGAAGAATCAACCAAACGTTTTTATTCTACAGGGGGTAAAGCTTCATGTTATATATGTCTGCTGTCTGGACGTCGATCAGATGTCATATTTAAATTAAAATTCGCAGTTGGGAGTTTAAGAAAAAAAAAATGATCTTGTAAAATTATTACAGAAAAAATATTCGTCATATATATGCACATAATGTTACATGTACATGCATTCCTTTCCAATTAGAAATTTTTTTTTTTAGGATTACATGTTTATGTATATACATGTAAAGATATTGAACCCTTGAATGATTATTTTCAACATAAAAAAAGATGCGCAATTTTAGTTGTAGTAATACAAGATTTTCGTTCCGTCTAAATTGGCTTCTTAAATTACAACAATTTATCAGGTTTTACGTTTATCGTGAAAATCGTTTATCGGGTCCTTTGTCGTTATCAGGTCTATCCGTGAACATCGTTTTATCAGTTTTTCCAGTTATCGGTTTTGCGTTGTTAATCCTGATCGTATCAGTGGCGTGTATTCCTATCGTATCGTGCGGAATCCTATCCATCGTGCGGTATCGAATGTGTTCTATCGTGTATCAATGTC
>CAJDSM010151664.1:0-11873 GCA_903981925.1 Ostrea lurida
TCTCCAGAATCTCCCAGTCCTCCCGGCGATCCGCTCACATACACACCACGTTATCTCCACGTTCATAGCTCCGCCCATTAAGACGAATAGGCCCCTCCAACCGATTACCTCCTTTCCCCCCTACAAACATTAATCAGATTCATTCTGTTGATATACAACTACCATTACAGTGAATAAGTAAAAGATTAAAGTGATAATATTCACTAAAAGTCCAATATAGAGGTACAAGACTAAGAGAGGGAGAGAGACGCCTGAACCCCTGGACATTCAATAGGTGGGTTCAGGTTGCTATGGAAAAATTTACACCTAGGACTGATTGTTTTACCTGGCATATTGACTAGGACTTTCAATTGTCCAGACCAAATGCAACACTGCCTTTGAAGGTCCATACGCAACGTTTCGTATCTGTATATAATTTTATAGATCATTCTTAATCATAAATCATAGTACCCCCCTTAGATATTCTTTGAGAAAAAAATGCAGACCATATTTCCCTTGATTTTCGGACAGAATAACGTTGATGAAAGAAATGCAATTTGCAACAATTATTCACTGGAATTCTTGAGTTAACCCGTCTCTTAGGAGAAGCAAAATGCAATGCAAACCTGGTGCAATATACATACTGCAAAAACACTGTCAGTAGTTGTATGATTATATTTTCATCCATCATCAAATAATTCTGAAGGAATCGAATGATGTTTGCGTTTTTTGTAACTCATATCATTATCATTGGAACTCTCTTAATTTTGGAAGATAGAAAAAATTTGAAATGTAATTGCGCATGCCCTTAATGATACCTGTGGACAATACACAAGACTTGTCGACATACAAACACCTGTCACATACCTGGTGGGTTAACAGTCCTGTTCTTTGCTACAACACCAAACTACCGCCTGATCCATGTACAGTGTATCGATAGTAACCATCGCCAATAACCGCTTAACCGCGCTCAGCCGATCTGGGGATCAATTCGGACATATCTAGCCATAGACCGTTTAGAAGAAATAGAAATAATTACTAATGTTTTGGATGAGCGACTTATCTAATATAATTATCGATATACATGTATTGACTAATACTGTGTTATAATTAGCAATGTGTGTGCTTAAGAAGCACTCATATGGATAATTACCTAATACACAATTGTGTAAGCGACACAATTTTCCCTCAATTACACCCTATGTATATGATTAGCAATGTACTTCTGCATATCTGCACAATTAAAATTGCCGAGTACATGTCTTTGTTGTGATTTTTTTTAAAAATTACACGTGCCCTTACCTGAATTCCATGTCCCCTCCCCTCCAGGTTGGACCTTTGCCATTTGACCATTGACCCCTCCTCCACCACCTCCCTGGTTGTATGGATATCCTACGACTCTTCCCTAAAACGTCGTGATGAAAATTGATGCATATAAAGCCTGCCATTTCTGTTGCCAAATATCACAACGGGTGAAATTATAACTGTAAGGGCTTCAATTTCACCGGGCTAAATTTCGCTATATTTTATCATTCGATATTTCATGATGGTTTAAATTTTTGTGAACAAACGCCTTTGAATAAGCCTGAAATTCATTCCCCAAATACTTTGGAAAGTACTATGCGAAATAGTTTTAATTTTTGACCGATAATTAATCATGAATATGGCGAAATCAAACCCAAGCAAATATTACCTAATTTACAGTATATAATCCCATTTGTTCTAAATATGCAACATACTGTAATGATTTTTGGTAAAAGATTGGTGTACAGTTGCAAGTCTATAGTAAATGGATTAGTTTATTTGGGTATTACGAAAGAAAAATCTGTACTAACCATATCAACGAGGATCCTGTTTCCCTCCTTGACAATTGCCGCATTCTTCTGTCGAACCCCCAAGGTAACCCGCTCCTCTTCTTTCAGATATCCATTGATCTGAATGTTCCGGGCTTTCGATGATCAGAACTCCAAACCTGTTTTTGTTGATGGGTTGTAGGGTGTCACCATCACTTCCGTAACTGTGGACTGTGGAACAGTGAGAATGTTGCAGTGAGTTTCCTGCAGATTAAAGCTAGCATTACGAAATAAATTGTAAAGAAAGAATAATTCTGGAAACAAAAACACTGGAATCCCACAAAAGCGAAGGCGGGATCAGTGCCCATTGAGGAGTAAGCATCCTCTGTTGGCCGTGGTAACGGGATTACCCATCGTGAAATCAGTAGGGAAAATAGTTAACAAAAGGTAGAAACATATCATCAAACATATGACTTATGATAATTTGTAATCCCAAACAAGGTCATTATAGCGACCGTAGAATTGCGCAATGATGACTTTAAACGAGATTCGTTATAACCCGCAACATAAACTTGGTTACCGCTTCAAAGAAGTCCCATACATGTACGCATAGCATGCTCTTGTGGTATCGAATATCTGGAGACACATCACACATAGGCGAGTGGCTATCAAAACTACCTAACCCGTAACACTGAGACACTACAGGGTAAATGAGTAACAGGATAAACTGAATACTGTGAGTAATAACTCACAAAGGATACCCCCGCACCACCCTAAGTTTTTATCTCAAACTTGAGTCACACAGCTTGAACAAAGAAATATGGCCGGACAGAATTCATTTAAAAAAACCGACAAGTTTGACTTTGATGACTCAAGGTCAAGGTTATACAGAGTCATTGAATGTACGTGACATAAAGACACCACAGAGTCCTTCCATGTATGCTTCGTACTTGGATAATTTATTGAATATGAATTTAAACGGTAAAACTACTAACTCAACTTTATGACAAACGGGAACGAAATTTCAGCTTCTCCATCGTTACTTCCATATTATGTAGAAATATTCCATCATGCACCTGCATTTTGGTGTGTACGTCTCTAACTTATTCCGATTACGCCAAGAGCTTGTTCTGCGTCGTTCATTTTTGAATCGAGGCAACATACTTACAGACAAAGTGTCGCACAGGGGTTTTTCAACAGTCACTTTAAAGCAAGCATTTCGTAAGATCTATGGTCGTTATAACAATTTAGTTTCTTCAATATGACGCTGAACATTGAGTCAAATGCTGTCTGATGTGTTTCACCTAATCCATTTTAGGCGCCGTTATTCCACACTGATTTGGACTACGGATTTTCCGTTTTACCTGATCAATACTATGGGCTCACGGCGGGTGTGACCAGTCCAACAGGGGATGCTTACCTCCTCCTAGGCACCTGATTGGTATGTCCAGGGGTCCGTTTTGCCCAAGCTCTTTGTTTACGTCACCTTGCAGCCGAAGGCTCAAGTGAGCTTTCTGACTAAAAATTTTTCCGTTGGTTCGTGTTGTTATCGTCCGTCGTCCCGCTGTCATTTTTTAACTATGATTATATAGGAATCTTTCAAAAATATTCTTCTCAAGAAACCACTGAGCCAGGAAAGTTGAAATTTATATGGAAGCTTCTAATATAAAGGAGATTCAAGTTTGGTTCAAATCATGACCCTCGGGGCGATGAAAGCCACAATAGGGGATCCAAAGTTTTTACAATGAATTATATGGGAAAATCTTTAAAAATATTCTTCTCAAGGAACCACTGGCCAGGATAAGCTGAATTTATATGGAGCTTTCCTGAATTTTAGAATGGTGTTCAAGTTTGTCTTCAAATCATGACCCCCGGGGTTATGAGGCCCAATAGAGGATCAAAAGTTTTACTATGAATATAAAGGGAAATCTTTAAAAATCTTCTTCTCAAGTAACCACTGGGCAAAGGAAAGCTGACATTATATGGAAAAGCTTCCTGAATAAGAGGAGATCCAAGTTTGTTCAAATCACGACCCTTGGGGTTTAATGGGCCCAATAGGGATCAAAGTTTACATATATTATATAGGAAAAATCTTTAAAAAACTTCTCAGAACCACTGGGCAAGGGAAAAGCTTGAAATTTATAATGGAAGCTTTCCTGAATATAGAGGAGATTCAAGTTTGTTTCAAATCATGAATCCCGGGGGTATGATGGGGCCAACAATAGGGATCAAGTTTTACTGCAGATATATAGAGAAAATCTTTCAAAAATTTTTTCATTGAACCAGAGAGTTGATGTTTATGAAGAGCTTCCTGAATATTGGGAGTAGAATTCATATTGTTCAGATAATGTCTCCACCCGACTAGGCTAGATTTAGTCCACAATGGTACATTCTAAATCCCAAAACTACTGCTCTTTTAGTGAGCAGCTGTGCTCAGGTGAGCGACTTGGCTCTTGGGCTCTTGTTTTTGTATTCTATTTAGGACTTAACGAGATGTGATCCCTGTTCGTCTATCTTGCCTTTACCATCTCCCATGGTGAGACACCCATATGCAAAGATATAATTCAATAAGAATTATCCTTTGACCTTGAGGTCAATGTCAATGTCATAATATAGATCATGAATTTGCGCCACATCCTCTCATTTTTGATACACGCATAGCTAGTTTATGGTAATGTCCTAACATCAAACAGAAACAAAGAAGTAATGCTGGACACGGAATCTCAAACACAGAACGGACAGACAACAGAGTAACAATGAACACATTGTCTTATGGTGGATATATCCATGTACTAAACATAGAATGCTATGGCAAAGAGAAACAAAGAAGTTATGGCCCGGACACAAATCCACGTTAAAAACGTTATAATTTTTGACCTTAAAGGTCAAAGGTCAAGGTCATACAGAGGTAATGAATATCACGCGACATCATCGTCCATCTGTGATTACAACACATGTGGCCAAATATGGTATGCCTACTCTCAAAAGAACAAAGAAGCTAGGCCCGGACACGAATCTGCACAGACGGACAGGACAGACAGACGGTTCAAGACAGACAACAGAGTGATTCCTATATAATCTTAAACTGTTTAAAAAGGTTCCCAAACTTGTTTTAAAAGGTCACTACGGTTAAATGAAATAATATATGTACTTTCAATAATATCCTACATTGATTGTACAATTAGACCATCAGTTCCAACATTTAATGTTTAGAAATTAAACAGGAATATCTTACGAAAGGTCAGAAATCCTAGCAGCCGGCCTTTAATTTCACATTCGAAAGAAATCGTGACGCTTTAATCTGTATTAATAGTTTCATTCAATATTATGCTCGATTCGATATATCCTAGTGAACTAAGAAACAAAAGACGCCACATAGTTTCCAACTCTTACTTCGTACTTTGTATCTTGGACATTTTATATTTTCTTCATCTTCTGTTGAAGATTATGCCAGACGATGGTCAATTAATGATTCAAACTTAAAACCTTGTCAAAAGATGAATAGAAAGTATAAGAGGAATACTAATATTAGACACCATCAAAACCAAAAGTGCGTTCCGTCTATCCTTGGAGTGATAAAAGAATTTATATCTGACAGATCTGCTTCATATTTGGATATTTTACTTAACATTGACTCTAATGCAGACCTGACAACATTACCACCTATATGAAAGCAGTGATGACTTAATTTTGCAATCGTCAACTTTCCCTTTTATGTAGTAATCATACCACTATTACCTGCTTAACGGTGGTAAATATCTTCGCAGTTGATTCGATACGCAGAGCATCGCTAATGCGTATGCGGATTTTTTTAAGCGAGGCCAACTACTAACAAAAAAGTTGAAGTTGCCGGTTATAACGAATCTCGTTTAAAGTCATCATTTCGCAAATTCTACGGTCGCATTAATGACCTTGTTTGCGATTTACAAGATTATCACTAAGTCATATGTTTGACTGATTTGTTTCATACCATTTGTTAGACTGTCATTCCTACTAGATTTGACTAACGGGTATCCCGTTTACTTTATTTTGACTACGGGCTCACGGAGGTGTACCGGCAACAGAGATGCTTACTCTCCATGCAACTGATCCACCTTCGCTTTTGTCTAAGGTCCGTGTGCCCAAACACTCGTTTGTATATGTTTTTTGATTATGATACGTTTAAACACGATTCTTCGCTATTTGTATCCAGTTACAAAGAGGAATATGTTTTAGCTCCAGCTGACAAAGCTGTAACAATAATTGTCTTCGTTTGTGACTATTATTTGTTTAAACTGCTTTTTAAAGAAAATGTTAATTCGAAACATTTGGTAATCGTACTCAACCCAACTGCTCTTCAGAAAGATGAAATTCTTTAAATATCATGTTTCAGTTATAAAATACAATGATATCCCAGTAAATTAGGACGGGTGATATGAGTTTACCGATACCTATACTGGATTCAAAAAATTCACTCAAAAAACTTACAAAGGTCGGTTGGCCCTACACTATACATTGTAAACATGTTTTTGGGGATCATGAATTTCGTTGAACACGATTTAAGCTTCGCCTATTTATATAAGCACGTTCTGTCAGTCTCGGACCTGGGCAGCGCATGAGTTTCCTGTGTGCAGAAAGGCGTGCATGGCGAATGTTACGGAGTGTCTGGTCCGGGGATGTAGGTTTTCAGAAAGACTAGAGACGGAGCGGCTGGTTTAGACAGTAGCTCAAGCCATGTTTTTGTTACAATATATTTGATATGCTTAGATACGTTCCTTTAAAGAAGATTTGTTTCGAAATTACAAGTATTCTGAACACAATGAAATAGTTTCTAATGCTTCTTCGCATCTCACTTTGTTTTTAAACAATGGTATTGTTCTGTGAAGCAATATTTATATCATTAAAAACAAGGTCCATCCTAAGTTTACATAGCGACGATTGTAACTGCTGTATCTCACTTGAAACTAACAAATGACTTTAAATTTTTGCTGACACGTTAGAAATACTAAGTGACAATTGTAAACTATTAAAAATGAAAAATCTCAATCAAAACATTGTTCGCTCAGTAAACGTGTCCATGCCCCCTTTAAAGTCAAGGTTGGGACGCATTAACAGCAAATATGCTCCAAAACCAGAATATTTAACGGTACATAACGACATCTGGCGGCAATGTGTAACACCATTGAACACAACATACAGACAAGGCAACAGATTACTTTTAGTCTCCAGGGAAATTTACTTCATAGATATAAAATCAATGTCTTTGATGGCCCGCCATAATCCCCAGATCATAATCCGATTGAGTTGTTTGGGACAAAGTAACCTGTGAACCGCCAAGTCCTCACCCGAAAATCCATTTTGGCATTCCGTCATTGGAAACCACTGGAGTTATCTTCAAGAATATAATCGAGTGTCCACAGTCTGCTATTATGAACCACGAGTTCCCGGATGGAGAAGACAAAAGACTGGGTGAGTGAGTTGTTGGAAGGTGGCAGATTACGCTCATAGAACCCAAAAGCGATTCGATTGCATGAGAAGGATGCAGAGAGAATCATGAAACATCAGTTAATAGCATATGATCAAATTTAAACACCATCCTTCTCGTTATATGGCTTGAAAGCACCGTTGCTTTCTGAACGAATTCCAATGATGCGTTCCATTGTATGCCCGTAATCCTAACATGTATGGACAGAAATGTACAGAAACTTCCGTTGAAATAGCAAACCTTCCTCTAGTAAAAATGACTTATAAGCTTATTTTTTACTTCGTTGATATTTCTTTTCAATCGAATGTAGGAGTTACGTTGATTTTCTTTTTCATTCGCATCAACTCTAGTATTCTAGTAGATTACATGACATAGTGATCCATCAAATGACTTTTCCCAGTCAGTTTTTATCCCCGTTGGGAAAATAGAATAGGTCCTCAGTACCCTTTGCTCTCCGCAAAAATGCGACTAATGGGCAGCTCCTTGAAGAGGAACTGCAAAGATCTAGGTCTGTGTCACAACAGGTGTGCACGATCAAATCCCTCCTCTTCAATAGGCCATCATCACCGAGCATAAGCTTAAAATTTTTACAAGCCTATACCAGCAATAGTAATCTCTCCATATGAGTGAAACATTATCAAAGCGGAAATATATAATCATCCAAATCAATCAATCCCACGTAGTGTTTGACAGGAGGAAGAAGATAATTACCATTAGAGTCCCGACCGGTAACAGTCCATCAGACATAATTCCGACATCTGTTAACAATGTCTCACTTCACATAGAAAAAAATCATTATTTGTGGCTGATTGTTTCGCTTTTGAAATTATGTCAGATTTTTATACTCCCGCTTTTCTGATTGTTATTCTTTAGTTGGTTTTGTAATTTCTTCTTCAAGGGTAACTTTACGACAAGCAGGGTATAGTTTGTGGACATTTCTAAAAATAAACTATGACGACCAGCGACGTCCATGAAACTAGTGATCGATATACAGAATTACCTGAGTGGATTCCTTGGTTTCCAGGGACCCAGTCAGCTCCTCCGTGGTCATCCAACACAGTGGGCTTAATTCCTCTCCCAGTTTCATCAGTGAACCGACTAAACGCCTGTCAGTGGCCTCCATAAAGGTGCATTTAAAAGTGTTCTATTTAGAAAATCATTGTAAAGCAATGAAAGAAACGTGAACGCAAGCTCACATACCCCACGTGATTCAAAATTTCGTTTGCCTTATCAAGACTATGGGCTCACGGCGGGTGTGACCCGTCACAGGAAATGCTTATCCCTCTAGGCACCTGCCCACCTCTGGTGGTCCAGGGGTCCGTGTTTGCCAACTCTTGTTTTTTGTATTCTATTATGGACTTACGAGATTGATCACTAATTCGATATATTTGCCTTTGGCATCAAAGATCAATAACAATCATGGAGATTTGCAAAATACTGGCTTTAACAAACATTTGTACATCTACGTTTGTCAGTAAGCTGGTTGCAATGGGGAATCTTATCATAAGCTATTGCATTGGAAATTCATCATAATGCGTATCGACACAGTCTGAAAGATATAAACGGTGACGTGGAAATATCGCTAATATAAATATGGGAATTTGACGATGAAGAAGCTAAAGTGTCAAAAAGGCAAGTTGTTAAATATTGAATTTGAATTCAAAAACTTTCCAAGTATTCAACTTCTCACATTAACAATGGAGCTTTTCTTTTCTGATATTACATGGTTTATTACAAACTATCCATCCGTTTTAGTGACCATTAAGTCAAATTCCTGATTTCTATATGAATCCATAAAGATATGTAAAGCGTTTGGCAATGCAATGTGAGATTCCTAGTATTCATAGATAATAAATGATTTAGGCCTGCGGCGGGAAAACTCATTGCATTGTTTTCCAAATCCCACAATAATTTAGAGAACAATATCTTCTTTAACAAGCCCTGTAACACATGCAACATTTTAGTCCATTGCTTTTTTGCTTGGTGAAACATACACGTGGAATATTGAAGTACCATGTGTTGTCATATTTCTGGTCATATGTACATACCGTCTGAATATGGACACTCTGTGTTCTCATACTTAGGGGCTATCTCAATCATATTCTCAATGGCCTCTTCCAAATTTTTACAGACTGAAATAAAAACTTTTTCAAAACTGAGAAATACTGTGAGAAAGCTCACACAAGGGTACCCGCACCCACACATCTTTTACGCTCACTTGAGTCACTGAACTTGACAAAGAAAGATATGGCCCAGACCAAATGCCACTGTTTAAAAAATCATACAGGTTTGACCTTGAAATAAAGATATACAGAAGTCATGGATGTAAGTGACTGATACACCAACAATGTAAATAACTTCATGTCAGAAAACCTTACACCTTTGCCTTGAGGTCAAAATGAAGGTCAAAGATCATATGATAAGGTAATGAATGTATTAATTAACATCCTACTCATATTAAATACAAACCCATCCTGCTATGGTAATGATATGCATATGCAAAAGAGAAAAGAAGTTAGGCCTATAACATGAATAAACATACGCAGACGAGACAGACAGACAAGCAGAAACAATGACACATTGTCTTGATGGTGATGCATCCATGTCCAAATACAGGTGCTGATGCAGAGAACAAACGAAGTTATGGCCCCCCGGACATGAACTCGTGTTCAACAACCGACAAAAAGCGAAGGTAGGAATCAGGTGCATGGAGGAGTAAGCATCCCTGCTGACCGGTCCACGACCGGCCGTGAGCCTCTTAGTGGAAATATAACGTAAACGGGTATTACCCGCCAGTCAATCTTAGTACGAAAATACAGACTAATCAAAAGGGTATGAAAAACAATTCAAGTCAACATATGACTTAGTGATAATCTTAAATCGTAAACAAATGAGTTCAGTTAGCGATCCGTGGATTTGCAAAATAATGTGACTTTAAACGAGATATCGTTATATACCCTGCAACATCAACTTATTTTGTTCGTAAGTTGAACCGTCGCTTTAAAAAGTCACTCATAACGCCATAGCATGCTCTGCGATCGAATCACTGGAAGACATACACACCAAACAAGGTGATAGTGGTATTATTACTACATAGAAAGGAGAAAGATAATGATTGCCACAAGTTATAAAGTCACAACGCCTTATCATATAAATGGTAGTTGTCAGCTCCATAATAGAGTCAATGTTTATTCATTCAGTTAGTTGTCAGCCTGCCTTTGAGTCCAATGTTAAGTAAAATATCCAAATATGAAGCAGTATTTCAGCTTCTGTGATGTCCTTTATATCGATTGTTCTCTGGATATATCAACGGACTAGATCTTGTGAAGAAATAGATTGTTATTGAATGCACATCACTATATACCTTATATGTAAGGTGAAGACACTGCATTTTTTGTTTTTATCCGCGTAACAGTTTTTAGAAAAATTCTGCTCATTATAATATGAAATAAGTTTGCCAATAAGGGCAACAATTAGTCGACCATAGGAAATACCAAACGGATTGTTGGAGATCTGGATCTCTCAAAACTACATAAATTCATTACCTATAGAGAAACTCGAAGCAGCTCTATATATCTACGTCAGAAGTACTGTAATCTCAACACTCCTCTAGTGTTCATTAAAATCCTCTGCAAGTTGCTTAGCACAAAGCACTGTTCGGTGATAAATATGACAAAGTCCAAAACGTTCATGATCTTTCTACAAAAAATGGTTCCAAAATATAAAGTTCCTGACAATAATGCCATATCTCTCATTATGGTAACTCTCACAAAGTTTTATTAAAATCCTGCAAGTCGTTTAAAAGGAGTTGCATTCTAGGCAATGGTTGAAAAATGGCCTACGTCCAAACGTTCATATTTTCTAAAAATAATTGACCCAGATTAAAATTTCCCCTGAGATATGCATATCTCCATTATGTAATCTTATTAACTCCAAACAAAGTTTTCATTAAAATCCTGTGAGTCGTATAAAAGACTTTGTGGACAATGCATCAGCACGTGGTGAAAAATGCCTACGTCAAAACGTTCATATTTTCTTTAATAATGATAAATTGCCCCAGATAAATTTCCTGAACAATATGGCATATCTCCAATTGTATATAATCTATACTCTCACAAAGTTCATAAAATAGCTGTGAGTTCCCGTTTTAGAGGAGATTGAGGGACCAACGTACGTGTACGACAGAATATGCAAAGGGACAGACAGGACAGACAGAGTTGAAAACCTATATATAAACCCCCCCCCCCAATTTTTTAGTAAGTGTGAGGGGTATAGGAGGGGTATAGAAATAAGTATTTTTGTGTGCACAAGAAAATTATATAAATTCTAAATTTTAGCGAAGAAAATTACAATATTTGTTTACATAAAGCTCGATGCAACATCTGCCAAATATGCAGGAAATGCTTTAAATAGATATTTACAACCAGGAAACGGGGATATCATTACTAAAGTTTACAATGGTTAGTTTTGTTGCTGTCTTGCCTTGATCATGCCCTTGAACCGCCCGGTAGGACAGCAGTCTTCGCCCCCGATCCAGAAACCCGTTGTGGTAGGCAATCCATAAGGCTGGACCTGCAAAAGCAACAAAAGGAAAGGGACATCGAAATGAAAATAATACTACCTTTCAGAAGTCAAAC
>CAJDSM010151714.1:0-13191 GCA_903981925.1 Ostrea lurida
GGTATGTACTAGGGCTTTGATATTTCACATACATATATGTTTCTTATGACAAGACATTTCGATTGGTACCAACAATTTTTACCTCGTGAACTTGACCTTTGACCTACTTTTTAAAAACTTGAACACATTGGCCGTAACTTTTGAATGGCAAGAGATAAGGTTTTCATATTTCACTTGTGTATTCTTCATAACAAGCCCTTTCAACGGGTGACAACAGGTTTGACCTCTTGACCTACTTTTTAAAAACTTTAACTTTGGCCATGAATTTTTAAGAGATAAGGCTTCCATATTTCACATACATGTGTATTCCTTATGACAAACCCTTTCATCTGGTACAAGATTGTTTGACCTACTGACCTTGAATTTTGATCTACTTTCAATATTGGCCATAACTTTTGGGTGACAGACCTTTCATATTTCACATGCATGCGTAATCCACTGGCATGTGGAATACGGGGACACATATTGTTTATACTAGTTAAAATATGGTTAAATGCGAGCTATTTGTATATATTTACAGATATCTCGAGATCTTATTATCTATGACGTTAGAGGAAAGCCCCAAAAAGCGCTGAAGGTATTTTCGTCCATCATCAAAGGTTTAAAGGAGGATTTTGCAAGCCGACTGGAGGAACGAGTTCGTCATTTCGGAGCAAATTGTGTCGATGAGGACGTTCATTGGGTACTAACTGTCCCCGCGATATGGGACGAGAAGGCCAAGCAATTTATGAGAGTTGCAGCACAACAGGTTCGTCATTGTGAAGGACCACCCCACCCCACTCCACTCACCCCACTCCACTCAGCTGTCAGTCATTTAAAGGACCACCCCACCCCACTCGGCTGTTGAATAACGTTTTGTTTGTCTTGTACATAAATACACGTACGTGTATTCATGGAAATTTTGCAAATTGCATATCACAAAGTAAACCGTTTCATGTATGCACAGAGTTGACACTGTACATATGGAGTATGCTTCTGTCCTGACAATGTGCTTGTGGTTAAAATAAAATGTACGTAGTGTACAGCCAGTAGTTAATGATTTACTGTAAGCACTTGGTATGTTTCTTTTGCAGCTCATGAATTTTCTTTACACGAAAAAAATAAATAAATAAAATAATGCGTATAGTGTGTGTTTGAAACCTTTCCAGGCTGGGATTTTGAACGACAAGCTGTCCATCGCCCTAGAACCGGAAGCTGCGGCCCTGTACTGCCGGTATTTGCCGGTAGAGAAACTATCTGGATCGGATTGTGACGATGGAAAATCCAAACTGATGACGTTTTCCCCAGGAGCTCAGTATCTTATTGTGGACCTTGGAGGTAGATATATTGACATATGATAGTTGTCAAAGAAAGGTCATCTTGACTTACAATTATTAATGCTACATTATGCCATTAGCAGGTTCACGTATGTAACTCGAAAGGACTAGTTAATGGCATAATGTAACATTCTGTTTCAGTAAGAATTTGCACCTATGAGACGTTCGGCTTCAACATGCTTATGATAAATGGAAGCAATATCATCCTGTAATGTTTGATGCTGTTCCATTGTTAGATATGATACCGTATAATTGACGGATACTGCAATATATATATTCTTTGATATGACAGGTGGGACAGTGGACATTACGGTGCACAGGATACTACCTGACGGTGCGATACAGGAAGTGACGTCCGCCTCGGGAGGCGACTGGGGGTCTTTGGCCATAAATGACGAGTTCATCAAATTTATGGAGGATCTAACAGCGCCAGAGATCATGAAGACCATCCAACAATCGCATCCTGATGATTATCTCACGTTTATGTCGGCTTTCGAGAACAAAAAGAGGGTGTTCTCAAAAAGCGACGAAAGGGTCATTCTCCAAGTACCCCAGTCTATTAGAGACATAATGTGCGAGAAACTTGGCAAGTCTATAGAAAGCCACATCGAGGAGATTGACAGAACACGGGATGTAAAACTTCAGCGTGACAAAATGTTCATTTATAACGAAGCTTTCACTAGTCTTTTGAATGGCACGATTGAAAAAATAATTATCCACGTGCAAGCTATACTAGAATCTCACAAACTCCGCGTAGATAGCATTGTTCTTGTTGGTGGGTTTGCAGAGTGTGATCTATTGAAATCGACTTTTAAAACATCGTTTTCAAAAGCTAGAATAATTGCTCCGGAAGACCCAGTTCTTGCAGTGCTAAAGGGTGCCGTTTTATTTGGAAGAAATCCTCAAGTTTTGCAGGCTCGGGTTTGTCGCTATACGTATGGCGTTTGCACCACTGTTGATTTTATTGAAAACCAATTTCCTTCAAGTAAGAAGATCATTCTTGGAGGAAAAGTGCTTGCAAAAGACATTTTTAACATTCATATACAAGCAGATGAGACGGTTCATATCGGACAAAGAGGTAAAGAGAAAAGATACTTTTTAAATAGGGATGACCAAGAATTATTACATCTTGAAATTTTCGCCACGAAGAACAGAAACCCTGTGTTTGTTACAGATGAAGGGGTGGTTTATTTAGGAATGCTAGACATAGAGGTTCCAAAGTTACGCGCACAGTCCCCAGACAAACGTCACTTCCTTGTCAGTTTCCTATTGGATGGCACGGAGATGGAAGTTGTAGCTGTTGATTCCGCAACAAACACAATAACAGCGACCAAATTTGATTTCATCGGTTAAGATATATCTGAGTCAACCGATAGATGTACTGTAGATCTAAACACTTTCTTTGATTACTATAAATGAGGATACTCCTGTTTTTATTAATGATTAAGAAGAAAGTACATGCATTGATGGCTGAATTAATAGATACTATTGCTACGCAATGGGCCAAGAACTACTCTACATGTATGTGTAAAAACAAGTATCAAATACTATTAAATGAACAAATGTCCTAGTTTGCATGTACATACAAATTTTGGTTCTCTGATCATTATGTTTTTAGGTACCATTTACATGTATAAAAATGAAAAAAAGAAAAGCAAGCTAGGATTGAATTTAATTTGACACTGAGCTACCTCCGTGCACCACAGATGAACAGACCCCACTCGACGTTACTTGCTTTCAGCAGATTTTTAGGTCACCTGAGTAAACTCGGGTGACCTATTGCAATATTGGTCTTCGTCCGTCGTCGTCCGTTAACAATTGAACATTTTTAACTTCTTGATAACTACTAGTCCAATTCTTTTCAAATTTGGTATGAAGCATCTTTGGAACAATGTCTACGTGAAACGAAATGCATAGTGATGTAGAGCAGGAAGACCTCTACCTAAATTGTAAATGTAGTGATCCCCGCGGTAGGGGTTCTGACCCCAGGGCAGGGCCAAACTTGGTACATAGTGTTTTAATGTTAAACATCTGGAAAACATTTTCGTTAACTCTATTGATATTAAATCAAAACTAAATGGATATTTTTTAAATTATAATTGTAAATTTCGTGATCCTAGGGGTAGGGGTTTTAGTATCAGGGTGGGGCCAAAATGGCCGTTGATGATAATAATTTAACGTGTTTTTTTTCCTTCTTCTTCTTGATCTCTTTTCAGATTTGGTATGAAGCATCTTTGAGACAAGGGGGACATGAATTGTAAATTTTAGGACTCTTGCACATTAAGGATGGGGCAAAAAGTGACACATTTTCAAAAATCTTCTCTACAACTGCAAATGTCTAAGAAAAACTAAATGCATATTAACTTATTAAGTGATATAGAGGAGGAGAGCCTCTTCCAGAATTGTAAATTTGGTTATCCCCTGGGTAAGTGTTCTGAACCCAGGGAGGGGCCAAACTTGGTCTACATCGATCCCTCACGGTATTGTATTATGACTTGACGCCCTCCAGACTTCGGACGAATTAACATTAAGAGTCAAGCTCTTTTTCCACACACATGCAGTGACATACCACCGATGAGTATATAAATAGGATGTATCAACTATTGAGCAACCTCGATAGTGTGGAGAGCAACTTCGACCATGGTAACCGATCCGCTACACGAGAATAGTCGAAAAACGCTTACGGGTTTACAAGGAAAGCGGGAGCCCGTTACGAACCGGACCCAGTCTCATTGATGAGGCGGAGAAGCCTTAACTCACACAACGGGTTTGTGGCGCATGTGGAGCCGAAAATTTATCGTCGAGCGAGGTTCCCCAGACGAATAAAATCACTTGCAGCATCTCATCAGAACTACATCTGCCATAATATTGATGCTGTCATTGGCCGATAAAAAGGCAATGAAGAAGACGTAAATAAAGCCATTTTGAAACAGGAGCCGCTGATTTTACGGAGGGACCAACTTAATTCGAATTAATTCAAAGGGAAACGGGTCGAAAACCAGACAACCCAACAAACCAAGAAAAACAACCAGCTTAAGAACACGGGATAGAAAGCCAAGAAAACGCCAAAAGAGAAATATCCAAAGACCTCTCATACCTTACATCAGAAGACACGCTAAAGTCACTAAGAAGACACCAAATGATCGAACCAAAAGGCAGCCTAAGACCACCTTTCAGAGTTGCTGAAATCCGGTTTCCACATCTGGGCCCTAAAAAGAAACCTCTCAAAGGAAGATTCAAATTCCAAGCTCAATACGTACATCCTCCCCGGAGTTCATCACGTCCCAAGAGATATATATGAAAGTCAGCGTATCTGACAGACGCGATACACAAAAAGAATGACACGAGCGGAAAGCAAGGCGGTGAGCGCAGGTCCATGACCAGCCGAGTAGACGCTTTACGAGGCATTTGCCAGAGACTCGGTTAGGCAATGCGAAGCTTCGTCAAGACCCTACAGGGGCTAGTCCCTTCGCGACCCGCCCAATGCCCACGAAGAACATATAAGTGGGGTAATGTGTGTCCCCTGGGTCGCAAGTGAGGAGAGGAACCGAGCCATTCGCCACCGGACGAAGATGGTATCCGCCATGACCACGCCGTTACTCCCAAACATGCCGACTCCATGTGAGCCTCTGATTAGGGTTGTAACGAGAGGGAAGAAGGGTGACCAAACCTCTCATTACATGGCTGAGGACGAAAGAGTATTATCGGCTTACGAGTATCTTCATCTTACCCCCCTTCACGACCATATAAGCCACGCCTCACTATTCAGACGCTAAATTCACACGAATCATGAGGTTCTTGAAACATGCGTTCGCAAGAGCGCATTTTGAACGATTGTTGAAGATGACTTACAACGATAACAAAAGGTGATCCTACCGCCTGACTCAAAGAACGACCTAATCCTGGCCCGTAGAAAAACGACTATCTTAAACGCATAGTCCACGTCCTCCGCCCCTCCCTAAGCCCCTCCTCAACCAGTCGCAAAAACGCCAGAGGTATACTCATCAAGCAAAAAGGAGTGGGTCCTTGGTGTGCCAAAGATTAAGAAATCTAGCGACAAAACGTGGGTAGTGGTAAGCCCAATGAAGCAGATCCAACACACACACACACACACACACACACACCTAAACCCCGAATTTTACCTCGACGATTGGGTACGTCCAGTGATTTTGGACTGAGAACACTGAAACATTCGAGATGAAATTTAACCCGAGAACGAAAAAAGTGGATCAATCGCAATAACTCATCGGTATCGCAATTTTACAACAACGCGACATCCTGGCTCACCATTGTGCCACCCGAGAGCCACGTTCCCGCCTCAACAACCGCACCTAGCCAATAGCCGAGTGCTCCACCATCCGCAGGCGGGGCACGCATACTTAGCTTGGAAAGAATCGTTTATTATTTCTCTAACTAACATATCTGATACCCTCTGTTCTCTTAAGCCAACAAGCAAGTTGAAGTGGCACATGTTTTCTAAGGGCCCCTGATTGATTTATGATGTATAAAGAATCGACCGAATAAAAGCATTGTTTCCAACACTACGTGGTCGAGTGACTTGACAGGACTTTAAAGAGGCTACTTTAATCAATTAAGGAATTAGCCATTCTAGCGGCGTTCAAGAGAAGCTCCCAGCGATAGACGCGGCGCAAGCCAACCCGACTCGTTTATATTAGACGGCCCTTTCTATTCAGGTTTCTTCTGTCCAAATCATACCTGTAAAAATCACTCCTTCCCTTGATTGATACCCCCGCCAACAAGTTGGGGAGCCGGGGGGGGTTGTTGTTGTGCCCACGCAACTTTTAAGTGGTGGGGGGGGGGCTCTTCCCCCCCACCCCCTAGACCCACGCCCCGCTTCCCGGGACCTAACGACGCCCATGCCGGGAGTCTTCCCGACTGCGATACAGAGAGAGTGAAATGACGAGGCGATAAGGGGTGGTTTCGTCCACCTCATAAATTTTAAAGCGGTTCTTGATAATATCCTGCTGGTTGATAGATCCAGGGATGGGGTTGTAAGGTGTGTGCGGTTTTGATTCTGCGGAGGTGAGACACACACCGACCAGATAATACCGAGATAATTATTGGAATCAAGACCAACGAATCCCCTCACTAGCCTTTTAAGGTCTCTAATTCCCAGAAGGCTACCAATCATCCGTGACCATTCCCGCAAACTGGCGTACTTGAGAACCTTGTATGGGTAGAATAAGAGGTCAAGCTTGAAGCATTGCTTAAATCGAACTCACTTGTATATGAGAGGGGTGGGTTACACCGGCTCCTTATTAAATACTTCTTTTATTACCTTTGATGAACGAAGTGGGTGCCGTCCTCACTTTCTCTTCAATTTTTCACAATTGCCACGTGAGCTAGTGTGACCGTATAAAACATATTATGCTATTGTGAATAATGCCCATCCGAGGACAAAATGAGATGAATCCAGATTCCGTTACCTTCGTGGCTCCGACCTACTTAGTAATAATACTAGATTTTATAAAACACATCAATGATCGTATTCAATACATACTTTTATGCGGAAACTCGAACTTGACTAAGGAAGAACGATCTTGCCTTAACAAATCCCTTAATAGGAGAATTCCTTACTAAGAAATCACATGAGCTGGTGAGCCCCAGGTCAGATGGGTTAGTGACGGCCAAGCCTACGAAATGGTTTATTTCTACTTCTTTATCTCATGCAGTATGTGTACAAATATCTAGTGGGGCTCGAAAGGGTCCCAACTGGGCAATCGAGGATGGGTCTTTTTATGTCGTATTGCATTCCTTCATGATACCACTGACTGCGTCGGGTACAAGGTCAAGTTCCGTCGGTGCACTGGTACCGGTAGAATACTTTTGGACATAAAACTTAATTTTGCAATCAGTCAAAAATGTGCTCGTGACTTTGGTTTTTGAGGATTCATTGACGTTCTTCTTATTAATAGGATCGTTTGGGTCAATAAACTTTCAGATATAAATGTAAAAGCTCGCAAAAAATCGGACATTACCACCCGACTTCGGAAGCAGCCAGCCTGATGATAAAGAGCTTTCAACAATACACCAAAACTTATGAAAATTGCGGTCTATGAATTATTCAGTAGTTTGGACATCGCTCACGATAAAGAGTAAATTTGCTTAGTGTTAATGGCGCATGAACCCACCAAGTAATATCCAAGGTGCTTTAAAAATGCTTTATGTCTTGCTTTGGTTTCATTGGTACGTCGAGGTTGTCAGTTGTCGCCAGGACTCATTGTTGGTCCCACTATCGCCGACAATTTACCGGGATCGTTACTGAAAGCCATGGTAAGACATTTGTTACGCCAGGTCGTGAAAGCGGAATACTGAGCCATTGCGGCTACCTTTTATGGGTGAAAAGAAGATAACGAGTGGCGTTGACAAAACTTAGTGAGTGTGTCCCATGTAAGGAGATTACTTGAGCGTTTGAAAAATTAAAGAGACAAAACAGCATAGTGTGGAACGAACTAGCACAAGTATAATGACGAGTGTTCCAAAGTGGCGTCCGTTTCGTTGAAGAAATAAAACCCTACAAATAATCATAATGTTTCGACGATTCACCTGTTGTGCCTTTAGAACCACGCAAAACACTTAACTGATCCCGGGTTTGTATCTAGATTCTACTACATCTTTCTAACACCGTAACAAAAAAAAAGATATCGGTTCCACCCGAGTAGTGCTTATTCGAGGTCAAGTCAAGGGTTCTCTTTCAGGGTGTTCCGTGCTCGCTAATTTTGTGATTAAGTCTCATTCTTGACTTTATTCGATCTTCCGCGTAGCAAAGAGAACTTGAGATTGACGCGTTCCATTCTAGCCTTATTATATATGACGCCTGTCACCGTGACACCGACAGCGGTTCAATGTCGAAGGTCCGTCGGTACTGTTCCGTCACGTTGTCCCCGTCTAGTGCCCGTTTAACTTATATTTCGCAATACTCACATTTTCGAGAGATTTCTTGCGTGAACAAAGAAGTAAAGCCTGGTGTATCGGCGCCCAAATGTCTCCATGACAAGATAATACAAGGACTTTGGTAACACCATCATTCGGCTTGGCGTAAGGGCCTTAGTTTGTTCAAATGAAGGACCAGGCCTCTTCAAAAGGGAAGAATATCACGAAAAGATGCAAAAAATAGGGTGGTGTCATTTCTAAAAATCTTCTTTCTTCAAGAACACTGGGCAGAAGCTGGAAATTTAATAGTGGAAGTTCCGCCTGATAATTAGAGGAGATTCAAGTTTGTTCAAATCATCGACCCCCGGGGGTACGATGGGGCAAATTGGGGATCAAAGTTTTACATATGATTATTAGAATCTTTAAAATCTTTTTCTTCAAGAACACTGGAAGGAACCAGCTGAGATTTAATGAACGCTCCTGATATAGAGGAGATTCAAGTTTGTTCAAATCATGAACCTTGGGGTACGATGGGGCACAATAGGGGATCAAAGTTTTAACATATTATATAGGGGAAATCTTTAAAAATTCTTCTCAAGAACCACTGGGCCAGGAAAGCTGAGATTTAATGGATAGCTTCCTGAATAGAGGAGAATTCAAGTTGTTCAAATCATGCCACCCCATGCACTTTTAAATCATCGATCAAATTTTAAAATCAAATCATTTTTTTTAATTTTTTTAGGTTAACAAGTTATTGAGTTAACAGATTCGAAAGAGACACTTAAAGGAGTATTAACGTATCAAACATTATATGTTAGATGTTAATCGTTCGTATATTTGAAATGACATAACATACAGTTAACACAAACTTTGAGACTAATTGAAAGCTTATTTAGTACGGGAATATCAAGGATGGTACTTGGCCAAAATAAACATTGGAAAAAGTTCCCTGAAAAAAGAAGAGATCAAATGGTTCCATCTTTCTGTTAAAAACAAAGTCTTATGATAATAACTAAAAACCTTGACTATCACAATGTACATTCTTAACCAGATTATAGACATATGCTTGCATGCTATATCGTGTATGCACATTGGCCCCAGCTTCTAAAATGAAGAAAAAGGTTTTCAATGAATTGAACTTATATCTGACTAACCTCTGAATATGACAAATAGCAAGAAGATCATAAAGTTTCATCTTCTCTTTAAGCACAAAATAATACAAGAACTGACGAAACTGCATCCTGTTTATGATGTGAACAAATCAAATCATGATTCATATGCACTTTAAAGGTTTTATTCAGAATTTGAACGCGTATAGGGACACTCTTAAATTTCAGACGAATGAGAGAGAAAGATACATTTATATATTACGTTTATATGGTTATCAATGTCCCAGAATAAATGAAAAATAGAACGAGAAAACACTTCATGTTTAAATCGTAAATCATGATTTTGCCTCCCCCTCCCCACCCCTTCAAAAGTGCCCCTCCTACGGCCCTGAAATAACGACATAGATAATGAGTCATGAAGTAATAATTTCAATGACTTCTTTAACAAAGAATTAGGTACCTGTATATGCAGGTACCACACACAACCGATTCCGTTTTCCCGTTTCTCTTATAGGTTAAGTCGGTAAGTTTTCGCTCTGGTTTTAAATTTTAGAGTGCGACCTTACGATCCGTGAAATTTCTGCCATCCGCAATGTAATCAAGATTCACAGAAATAAAGTTGTGAATTGATTGTGTATTGTTTAAACATCACTCTCAAAGAATATTCACCATAATGAAGACGGTCACTGGTACCAGTGAAGTGGTTTAAAAAAACCACCGCACAATAATTGACCTTCTGTGTTGAGCATTTTAATTAAATGATTTTACTTACATTATATTGCCTTATATACAATTAGTATATATTAAGTTTATGATCTATAATTGACTGTCTACATGTATCAGTGGCCTTTGAAAAACTGTCAAGAAAAAAGTTAGATATCACACTTACCACCCCCTCCCCCCCCCGTATCTTGCAGTTTTCGAATCTGTATTTATATGCAAATGATTTCTACTTGCATTGCTCGCGCCTTTATACTAATTAAAGTATTTAGACTTAAACGTCCTGTTTATGACATTTGTATATTCGTGTAGTGGATTGACAAACTGTCAGGGAAATGTTGGCATCATCCTTACCCCCACCCCTTCTTGCAGTATTTCTGTATTTTATTGCATGTCCAAGACCAGATAATCAATATTTTCAATCCATGTGTACTTGTATTTTATCTAGCTGATGGAATAATAATATCTTGCTTGGGAATCTTCCTATTTTAAAGCTTTCTAACAATTTCTTAAAAGTTGAACAAGCATTAAGGGGTATACTTGTTAAAATTGTTATTTTGAAAAACCTACATGGAATTATAAAAAACAAACCTTGTGTGACCTAGGATACAACTCTAAATAATTCCTTTTCTAAAGATGGTACTGTAACAGCTCAATTTTTTTACAAAGGTTCCGCTTTAGTCGAACATTTCAGTTTTTTCTTCCCCGTCGAAATACATTTTCAGAAAAAAATACATCTCGGTTAAATATCTGCATTTATTTAAAAAAACAAAGATACATTGCTTTATTTATTATATTAAGTTATGATGTGTTTTGGGTGCCTGCTAACAAAATATGAGATCAACTTTATGTTGCTAAATTTAGTTTTTTTGAAAACAAAGGCTGTGTGTACCCATTCGATTGTGTTGCTTAAACTGCACGGTAGATATGTCTTTCATGGTATTTTTGGTTAGTATATGTAAGTTGTTTTTAGCTATTAAAGGAAGAAAATAAGGGTAAACAGAACTTTTTAACAAGTATGGAACTGACTTAATATATGCAAACCAAAACACATTTTTCATCATTCCGAAAAATCACAAGAAAATGAATTAAATTATTTGAGAACATGAATTACTTTTTTCGAAGGTGAAACCATCGGCTTCTTAAACGAATCATGAAATAAAAGTTGGTGTAGATTGGGCTCTTAACGGAGCTTTCCGGGGGCTTTCGCCCTCTTGGGCTTCATCCAGACCTTTAAGCCTATTGGCCCCCTGTCATAGGACCGGAACCCCTTATGACACATACTGGATCGCCACTGATGCCCTTGATTCAGAAACCGTGGCGTAGCCAGGGGCACTAACTCACGTGAATGCTTAGCAGGAGTGGTCCCTGGGGGCTGCCAGATCCCATGTCGTAGAGGGGGAAACCCCCCCCTGCCGAAACAGATTTTATGGGATTTACGACGATATCTGAAAGCGTTATCCCAGAGTACAAACTGTTTTTTTTTCGTCAGAACATAGAAGGCCATTACTTATTGTGGTGTTCTGCAAGTTATTTTTTTTTCCCATGCAAATTTGATCTATAAACGTGATTCCAAACTCCCGAATTTAACATTTGAAAAGAATTTTATTTGTTTCCCCCCGTAGGAAAGGAAATATAAGGATTCGATATAGTTATGTCAATAAGTGATTGGGCGGGCGAAGGTTAACAATTTCTGCCTGCTATTGAATGCAGGACCATTTTATATTGTAACGCGACTGTAAACGGTCCGTTGCATCTCCATGATCACACGCTGCGTTTTTTGACAACCGTGGTCTCACACGTTTTGAGCCTTGTCTTTGGCCATGTGACCTAAAAATCAAATTGTCAGGGGCACCCCGTACCAGTTGGTAGCTATGACAAAGAGGTTTAAGCCAGCGGTTTTGACCTTGATCTTTGGTCATGTAACCTGAAAAACCAATAGGGATCGCCTACTTCCTAAGTGGCAACTAACTCCTTACCAAGGTTTTGTAGTATCACAGCAAAGGGGTCAAACAACAACATGGTCCCTCCAGAACTGCGAAGAACTCTGCAAATAATTGGTCTTCTTTTTTAAAGGGACAATCTCACATCCCAAAATAACAAAAGAAGGCAAAATGATGTGTGATGCTTGAGCATCCAAGCATACTGCAGCTACGGCCAATGGAAACGTTTTCCATTCTTTGGCAGATATTCGCATTTGATATTTGGTCTCTTGCTATTAAGAATTGTAGATTGTTTCGGTCCGTTGATTTTCTCACAGTTTTGAACATTATATACAAGAGGCCCACAGGCCTTAACCGTCACCTAGTATCAATTGCCCATATAGGACGTGTCTCATTGGCATTATTAAGCCTGAATATGGAATCTATTGTTCACATGTCATCATCTTTTCAAAATAATTTCAGTTGTGCTTGAACCTCTGACCTTTGACCCCAATTCAATAAGGAACTCGTCGTTCATATGTATATACTATGATGTGACTCTTGGTAGATGGATAATCTCTTCGATACTGGAAACCATATTGCTACTTTTGATGGTGTATCAATGGGACTCTAGTGAAGGATAAAACTTATAACCCAGAAAACCTTGCATTTACAGACGGACGACAACCCGATTCGTTATTAACGAAACACTGCATCTAACAGACGCGGAGGGACAATCCATTCAGTATAGAACCATAACACATCATACTTTATTGCTGAGGCATATATAATTATTGACAAAAGCCTGCTCATTCCAATATCTATTTAGTTTCAATGTTAACATGAAGTGCAAAAGTGTTTTCTACGTTTTACATATAACACTTATGTACACAGGGCGTAGGACTGATTTTGGAAAGGGGGGGGGGGGCACATTTAATAAAATACAGAAGTAGGGGGGGGGGGGGGTGCAAAAATTACAAATTAGTGACAGCCCAATAAAAACCCAAAACAAAACAAAACCAAACCAAAAAAAGGTCATTTGAAACACTGAAGGGGGGGGAACTCCATAAATTATGAAAGTTGGGGGTGGGCACACTCTAAATTGTGTGTTTTATGCAGAAAAAAAGTTACTTGAGAAAAGTGGGGGGGGGGCGGTGCAAAAAATACTTTTTGCCCCCCCATTTGAAAGTGGGTGACGACTGCACCCCTCCCTCTGCTCCTACGTCATGT
>CAJDSM010151759.1:0-12704 GCA_903981925.1 Ostrea lurida
CGTCAACCATTGCAGATCTAAACAAAAAAATGCATTCTAGCAAGAAATTCATTGATACTACATCGCCGTGATGCATTCCGATTGAATTATATATGTTTTTGAGAGACGAGATCAACAATCAAAATGGAGGAATAATAAAATTCATCTCAACCTTTTCCACCAAAGCTGATTGTGAAGATTGTGCAGAGGCAAGCAATTCCTCCCAACAGCATGGATGAGCAGTGACATTTCTTTCGTCCCCATCGGTCTAACAAAAGCAGACAGAGCGCGTAGGCCGGAAATTCAACCATACCGGAAATCAGGAAGTTGACGTAAAAATCCCCGCCAAGGTTACCCGTGTTGAGGGACAACCCATAATACGTCATACTAACCACCATCCTGTAAAAACCAATACCATGCGCCGTGTTCGTTTTCAAATTTATTTCTATTTATGGACTCTCGTTACCTCCTATAAATACAGTAGGAGAATTGATATGGGAAGAAAGTATGGACTTGTCGGTTCATCATAGTCCAGCGAAAAGGATTTTTAAGTGCATCAAGACGTGTTGTAGTGGGGTTTTTTTCTTCAAGATAGCTTGCATAAGCACACCGTAATTTTTTTAGAATAATTGAAAAATGTTTCAAGTAGATTTACCCAGTTGAATTGCACCTCAACCCAACAACCTATTTTGTTTTTTATTTTTATTTTTTTGGAAAGCTTATATTTAAACAAAGCACCAGAGTCCTGTATTATGTTCATGATAAGAGAAATAAAGTGTCTATCATAGTACTTTCCAAAACCCGTCTATTAAGAGGCTAGTTTCCTAGTCAAGTCCGCTCTCAATATACATAACTACTTCACTGAAATCTGCGTTACACTGTGTATCACCTGAAATACATCGTTTTACATAGAGCAAAATCGTTGTGGATCTCGAAGGTCTTGGTGATCGTTTCCTAACACACTGCAACACACCGCACTGTATTACTGCTCGAACGGTACTCGTCCTCAACGTTATTAGAAATGAAAGTAACAAAACTTCTAGATCTTATCCCTCTATTCGTAACAAATGGCGTAAGCTGGAACTAATTTTTTTTGATGGGACCTGGGTCGAGAGAAATAATTTAATTTAAAACAGTCGGAATTCATAAGTCCTATCCTTTTGTTATTTGCTAAAGCTGAATGATCACTATACCCCCGGAATCGATTCATCACAGTACTGGGATCTAAGTGAATATCTCGAATGTTGCACGCGGCACGTGCGACCGAGCTAGAATATGTCCTACAATATCTTGAGTTATGAAGCTATCTTAAGGTTTCAGTCAGGTAATGAAATTGAAAATGATGATTTCATAAGTTCCACTTATAAATAGTGCCGCACTTAATGTATATCATTCGGTTAAGAAAGCTCTTCTGGATCTTGTGTTGTAATTCTTGTTGCGTTTGCTATACCCGACTTTTAAAGTAAATCTTATTCACTCCCATTCCAATTCTATACTTAACTATCTAGCATTGTACCAAACAACTGTCGCTTGAGCAAAATTCAGAACATTATCAGAGAAACGCTTACTACCCAAACAGTCACTTAATTTACAGGTATACTAGGATAAGTGGATCGCTTATATTCACCGGGCCGCATCTTGTCCCATGCAATTCCTATCTATTCCCTCACTGTAAACATTCACCACTCCCGCACCCAGCTCAATATATATGACTGGCGTTATTAACATATTCCCACGTGAAAAACATTATTGGAGAGACCTATCATCTGAGCCTATTCTTGTAAACAATAAGCTATAGAGACTGGAAAACAAACACAAATATTTCCCATAATTAGTGCGTACTTTCTAATCTTTATATTTTAACAATGACAACTTTTCTATGAGATTAACGCTGTTGCCTAAGATCATTTTCATTTACGATCTCATCTGTACACTCGAGACTGGGAGCATAAATTCAAGGTGTATGAGCAAAGGTATCAAGCTGTGACATGCATAGAATAGGGTATGAAAATCAGTTGTTAGCATCCTTAATGTGTAACCATGCCCATCTTCTAACAAACCGTTCTTGGTACTATGAAAACCTGTGCATGTTGATACCAACAAACAAAATCGTTATCTACCTACAGTATACCTTTAAACGTTCGATACACAAATGAGATGCAATCGTGAGAGACAATATCGAGATTTACGATTCTTATGAAACTTATCAATACACTATCTACACGTCACCATCCGCCATAGTCTTACAGTCTAATTATCCATATTGTAAAGGAACTGTATTATCTTAGAGCTCACACGATTGAACTTTAAAAAGGTCATCAGAAGCAAAACTGGATTCTCAAACGGAAAAGACCGCCTGAAAATAATATTGCAGCTTAAAATATCCTGGCCAATTTTACATATAGCCCATTTAGAGACATCAAAGTACATCATGCTGAACCACCACCTAGTTGAAAAAAAGCTTGAAATGGAGAAAGGGCTCATGAATTCAGTTAAAACAACTTCGTCAGTGTATGATATCAAAGTTCCAACAAGGCTGCAGTCTTCTGGCTTTTCTAGAACTGTGACGTCCTATACGCTCTGAGAAAGGTTTTTCTGAAGTTTAAACATTGACCCCAGCTAGACTCTTTTAGCATCTCGTGGTCCTTTCTGAACACACCTCTTTCATTGCTTCGCTGTCGCATACGACTCCTTTGTACTTATAAGCTCATCTCAGATAGAATTCCCTAGGGGTAAAACTTAGCTTTTGATTGCCTCTCACTAACATATATTAACGAAACAACGTATATTCACATTTCACTTTGCCCAATATTATAACAAAATAGACCTGCAGCCATTGCAAACGATTGATCATAACTAGTGAAAAAGTTTTGGAGCGACACATACTTACTATTTGAGGAGATATTCCCTTCCGTTGTATCCTTTTCTTCAGTATAAAACCTGAATCCGTGTCTTGCAGAGCCTTATTGACAGGGCCTACCAACATACCTGTTTTAAACTCCGTATATAATTAGAACCCGTATGTATCACCCCTGTGTCATCGCATGTCTTCCCTTGAATAAAGTAATATTTTGTGAATATCATGGATAATAATCCACATACTGTACAAATAAATATTACCATGAAATTCCCCGTAACCTTAATGATATTATTAGTCACTACATTTTTAACACAATCCATGTCACTGTACTTTCAATCTACTGTGTATCCAAAAATCATTAAATCCCAATCAATAGTAAGGAATAGTAAAGGCTATAATGACCCTGTAACCACACCATAAACTAAAATATTAAAAAACTAACAGATACGGAAGGAATAGCTGACCAAGTTGATCCAGAACCAAGTCCTCTGGAGAACCATTAAGCCAGCCTATGCCAAGAAGCACAGGCCCGAGCCAGCTAAAATAAGATCTCGTGTAACGGACACGGCCGAACACCGTATCGCTTGCTGGCTTGCCCCAACCTAATTCTAAAATAACACCAGCGAGGCAAATTCTGTATAATCGCAACCCTCCAACACCTGATGCATAAGACTATAGACTATTCAACTTAACGTTTAATGAATCGTAAATCCCACATTAGTAAAATTGAAATTTATATTAACGATAATGCTTGATTCTACGCGATGTTCCTTGGGTTTTGCATTGCGCGGTTCAATTATTGCCTGTTCTTGTCCGAGATAAAGAGAAAATCATGGCAAACTAAACCTCCGCAGCCTCGGGTTTTTTCGTTCAAGAAAGTGTAACACAAACTCTCCACGTATTAGCACTATAACATTACAGAATGGGAACCAGAAAACTATCAACACATAAGGATGCACAATACTACAGCATGCCGTAATAACCAGGCAGCATTTAATGGTTATATTCGTTCATATAAAGATTATGTGAAATCAAAAGTACGCATCACCAAATTCATCCAATTCAACTACATTATAGCTGGAGAGGGAGACAATAGGCATTATTCCAACATGTAAATTAAGCTAAGGAATACTTAGTCCGTGAACAACAGACGGAAGGGGCCCTAAAAGCATATCCCACCATACTATACACTGATTGAACAAAGAGAGCCCACGAGAAGTACATAGCAGACAATACTATTTCTACCAGTAACTCTACATAATTGTCTAAGAAGCGCGTGGTGAATGCTAATCCATACTCAACCAATAACCATTCCTAACAGCAAAAGAAGCGTAAGAAACATATTAACAAAGAATACAGCTACATAGCAGTCGAACAAAAATCACTAAACATTTACCATATATGCCAAACAAATTGTCAATCAGAAAAGCATAAAAGCATACTTTAATTATATATACTTTACCCTTGATCTGGGATTGAGTTATACCGGTCCGGAAAAACTTTTGAGATATAAACGCCTTAAGCTCCATTGGTTTTGGGATACATCTAATCAATGTTATAAATAAAACATTACCCCGCGTGCTAAACAGTTCTTTGTGGTTTAGGAATTTTTCAGTGGTGAAAGACCTTCTTGCATACTAAATTTTAACCGCGTCAGTGCGCTAAAAGCGATAATGATCAGTGAGATAATTCACGTGGTAAGATGTCTAAATATTGCATGAGCTGTGATATTCGAAATTGTAGTCTATGCTATAAGGCAGATGTGTTATATTGGTTTTGTGTTATGGATTTAAGGTTGTATGACAATAGTGAAACGCTATAATATATATACCATACCTGACGAACCTTGATTTTTTTGGAAAACACTACTTGATGTTGTAAATGTAAATTAAAACACACTCCAAACAAATATCTACATTAGTTCTCCCCAATAGCTCAGTAAAAACGTACAATCATAGTGCTGTAATCTGATCTCACACAGCATTACTACAATTGGTTAAAGAAGCATACAAGCCATTAGATTATTCTACTACATAGCAACTGGTCAAGAGGAACAGTTATAAATAGAGTAAGCAGTATCCCGCCGAATACACTACCCTCCCACCATTGCCCCATTTCAAGCAGTGTAGTCGTGTAGGCAGAGAAACTACTATCAGTAATCTATGTTTATGTGGCAATGTAAAAATACAAACGGCTACATCACCAAAAAACATGCTATAAAACTGCATGGCCATATCATTGCAAGGCAAACAGTACCATCGTTGAACCAGAGTAAGGTATCATTGAAAACGCCAGCAAATAAAAAATAGACCAAAGTTCACAGACTAAAGCCTATACACGAAATCACCGCTCATAACCAGACCCCACGGCCGGATGTCGATGGCTACCAACACATATTCTGACTCAGTAGCACGAAGCGCAATATCAGTATTTCGGGGCCCAATGCCAGCACCACCAAATCGAGAGGGACCGCCAATCATGAGACAATAAAACAACTAGGCTGAGAGTTCTCCTCGTCACGACCAATGCTAAATAATTAAAAAAAAAAAGTCATAGTTGTAGAACCTCCAACAGCCATATCAAGGACCAAAAATTTTTCAAAAACTTTTAATTGCGACGCTGCGGTATGAGATTCGCTATCTAGTTCAATCCTCATTGCGCTCCCGCGCAGGTCTAGGTATAGGTCATAATAATGGATCAAAAGTTCAATATCGGTAACCATACGTAGGAAAATCCCATACCAAAGATCTTTACTCGAGAACTAGTCAATCGTTCAGACGCAATACGATTGTTTGACTCCTTGAAACGAACAAAGTGATCAAGAGGATTTAAAAAGATGTTTTACAAATGAGGAGATTATGAAAAAATTTTAATGTATATTTTATTTCCTTTGCTCCAGAATTCAATCAGGGCGACGGTTTACATCCATGTAAATTAAATTAAGAATTTAAGCAGACGAATAAATCTATTGAGGTTAACATAGAACTTATATGCGTATTATGGAGAAACTATGTAACGACCGACCATTTTGGGCAAGGCGTTAAACGGACCGAGCTTGTGCACGAGGATGCGCGTCATGTCGCGAACACAAACATCGAAGGTCGTCATAAAGCCTGTTTTCATACAAAAGTCTAACCTACATTTATGCCCCCTACGCGCATAAAATGTGCCGGGCTATATAATGTGGTTCAACCATGTACCAAACTGGTCCCGTTCATCACGGTCATCGTCCATCATAACATTTTGGACTTTCCCGTCATTAATATTGCTTTCTGCACATCGGTTGTCACGTATACTATCTGCACCTTATTCTCAATATTTGGTATCATTTCCTGGTGGAATATGTCGACAAGCATCAGCGGACAAACAGACAGAGCCCTCTGCTAGGTTCCAAGTCCTGAAGTTGCGTCACATTGGTCCGTAAGTGATTTTTATGACAGAGTTAAGCTCTTGAACTTAAAAAAAATTCTAGCAAATATGGAGCGTTTCACTCGGTTCACATATTCTCTGCAAACGGTTGCCAACAATGTACGGTAACTACTAAGATTTTGATGGTAATATAAATAGTGATACACGAACTATGCCTAGCAAAGTATCCTCATATGCATTATTCAACCCTCTGAGAATTTCTCCTTCATTAGACTTCACTTGTTCAGGCGTGGGCGCATATCCTGTCGTACCACCGACACATCAGCTAGGTTCGTATGTAATATCTTTCCTTCCCCAATGTATTTCACCATATTAGGAGAACTCAATCAATCCCGAATGTCCGGGTTTGAGGGACTCGTATAATACACCAGTTTTTAATGTCGAGAATAACTGGCGTTTTCCTGATAACTAGAACGATAAAATGAATGCGAGCAAAACACTATCGAAAAAAGTTGCCTTGAAAGACTCTGATATAATAAATTAAGAGTGTGTCCGTTGTATGGCCACTTGTTAACAGTACCTATGTCAGAATACGCCGCTCTTACCGTGTGAACCGTCCCACAGTGTTCAAAGCTGTTCACTTTCACCCTCGAATACCCAACTTTTCGTGTACTAGTTCAGGATCGCTACCGTCAGCGTTGTCGAGCCCGGCAAATAAGTATTCCCACAGTGAGCCAAAATCGTCGGTATCTGAGGCCCGCAAACTGTCTGAAAAATGGAAAAAGAAATGACTGCAGACAACACTGAATCTAGCTAGCTATTAATTAATTAAACATAACTCAGATCTCGGAGCTTTCCCATCCCTTTATATGACGATAGGATAGATATGAAATAGCCGAAGTGGAACATAATAAACAGGTGTTACATAATTCGATGAACTTATTATAATTCAACTTATTAACACTTCCTTACCTACAGGAACCTACGTAGGATCAGAGGAATTTAAGTCATATATCTCTCATAAAACACTCTCTCAGCAACTTAGAACCTTGTGTGGACGTACGCAGGAAATATGGTAACAATCATAGCACGCGAATATGTGTTTTATTCAACATTTTTCACTCAAATGCTCCAATTCAAATTTTCGATGATCAAGTGCAGGTCGATGTTTGCAGTCAACATTCTATGATACCCAGAGAGCCGACATAATTTTGATTCTGCACGAGTCTTTCTGTTATTTTTGTGTATATAATTATGAAATTAGTCCTGAGGTGAATGTTCGCCATTTTTTATTACTTTCAGTGGGGCTGGTGTGGTTGAACTACTCCTGTTAGTTCTCGATGGTATTGAGTTTGGTGTAATCGCCGTTTGATATTTGCATCAATATTCCTTTTTTTTTAAAATAAGAAGAACATCTGTGTTCCTTTGTTATAGTACGTTCTCACCTCCGAATAGCGCCAATGTTATCAATAATATCACACTAGACTGTTCATTTTACTATTTTGTTTTTGTGATCATTTCCTCTGAATCTTCGATTGAGTCTCGGACTGCACTTTGTATTTTTATCGCTAGAGCTCTAATCGTAGAGATTTCTTACATAGAAAACATGGAGCAGGATCCCACATAGAACATATTTCCCACGATAAACCAAGAATCACCATGATGCTAATTATTTTCATTTCTTTGCGAGAGTGCCAAATGCGATGACTTTCATACCCAATAACCTAACAAAGAAATGCATAAAATTTACATGCACGTCCAAAGCAGTACAAAGAAATATTTAAAAAATTATTTTATATTATCATAGATCCAGCGAGGCTTTTTGCATTTAGCTTATATTTTTTAGATATTCACACAAAGAGCACGAAATTGTATCTTTAACAAAATAAACACCACAGTTTGATATTCAATGTAATTTGTACCAGTGGGTGACATATACAACGACTATCTTAAGGTATTTGTACGGTTCAACCCTATCATCGCCTCTGATCAGCGCCAAGCGTGATGGGGAAACAGCGAGAACCGGCAATAATAACACTTAAGGCAACACGGACAAGCATCCTCGACCCGAGGCGCACCCACGACTAGAACAATGGATTCCTAAATTTGGCATCACAAGACCGGCATCCCTAGCCCGAGGGCAGTCCTCGAACTACAATACATCCTCCATACAAGAATAACTTGAGAGCTTACGCATAGACGAACGATCGCCTCGAGACCGAAGGGCTCTCACCCAGTATAAGTATCCGTTTGAATGTTGCCGAGTACTTTTATAGGATCCGGGCCAACGACCCACTCTCTATGTACTCTTTGTACTTACATGGTTCGAGAAAACCCACTACGACATGAACTTCTAGCACCTCCTGTTCACACGTAGCGCAACATCCCAGTTAATGCCCGAAAGGAACTAGAGCCACGTCCATATTGCACTCTTTCTGGCACCGCCAGAGGATTCACGCCCTGGGCTTCAGGTACTGTACTTCCACTACCAGATCATCGTTCTTTCCCGCAAGGTGGTCGTCAGAGGCCTTGCAGGACGCTGCATGGTTTCCGGACTCATCCCGTCATGCTTCCGCTCCAGTACCGCGGCCCAAACCCGACTCACCCCGACCTTCCCTAGACACGTAGGGTCCCACCAGCACGCACCTGTTCGTTGACACCTCGGGCAGTCCCCCGACGCTGACAATCAATAGGATGTCGATAGGCCTCCACGCGTAGCCACGTTCCTCCCGCGCCTACAAACCACTAGAACTGTCTCCGTATTTTCCTGGACGTGTGACGCCATGTACCAAGGTTGCGTCCTGCACCTTAGGTCGGGACTGGACGACTCACAGTTATTATTTTTTACACACATTTCAACCACGCCCATAATTGATACCTGTCGCTCCACACATTGTCCCCACCAACGACCCGTTTATTCGAATCCCATGTCCCTGATCCCACACTTTCTCACACACCACACCCTGGATTCCTCTCTTCTCCTCCCCGCAATCCCATACTTCCGCATTGTATGCACAACACGAAGCCCTTCTACGGCCTCATACAAAAGTCTCAGCAGCTTATTTTCACACGGTATTATATGATTAAAGTTATCACCTCCCTGGTATTATTTTTTTCTAAACAAAGTAAATTGCTGATTGGGGCTATCTCTTTGTGTGATCTTGCCGCTTTAATGTCTCACAATTATCCTAACGTGCGCCGAGGCGACGCCGACAAATATTTCATTGGCTGACCATAAGTCGTCTTACGGTCAGTCTCTCCGAAACGAATCAGCGACCATCTATGGTTACTCTTCTGACATTTGTCCCTGTTTAGACTAATATAACAGCTCTTGATTGCCCACACATAGTACTTTCGCTGAAGGTGGCTGCTTTGTCGGCTCAGAGTTTCGCCAGTTTAAATGTATAGCGTATGTCGTTTCCTTATCTTGGGTTTGTGGCGATTGGGTCCTCTCTTATCAGTATATATTTTCTATGTAGTTGCCCTTTTGGAGGTACCAGGTCCTTCCTATTCGCAATCCGTTGAGGTCCATTTCCCTTTTCACGTGGGTATTTCGTTCGCGTGCTTCGTTGTTAGCTTCTCCGTTACCACACATTTGTGTTGCATCCTTTCCTATGGCCATGCTCTTCACGGTTCGCAGAGCCATTTGAATGGGTTGTTGGGTTTTATACTTTTTGCATCACTGTTAGTTCGCACCCGAGCTGTATAAGTTGTGTTACAGAAAGTCGCTCGCACCTCTGCCTTCACCTTTTTGGCGCTACCTGGTGGCATTAATAAAAACAGCATACTGTTGCCGTCTGTCTTCTCCTGAAACCTTGTATACAGTGTATTAGGGTACCACTATAGATTTGATGTGTTTACTCAATGTAACATCATAATCTTCAACAAAATTATGTCCCATCGTTGAACTTCCATAGCTTTGTGCTCCGAAGGGTATTGAGGAGCCTACGATTAAATAGGACATCACATGCGTCAATCTGTATATCTATTATCATCATGCTTTCCATTTTAATTCTTTGTGGGGATCAATTACTGGCGTAGCTTAATCATTTTTGTTGTGCATTTTTAGACCTCTTAATGCGCGAGATGCTGTAGCATGACATGACAGATGTTTACAGTGTAAGTATTTCGCCTGTGGATAAGGCGTGGATTTGACTCAGTCTGTATGTTAACTTTGCATTCACTCTAGCGTACAACTTACTCCCTTTCTACTGTAGTAGCTAATTTATCCCACATACTACACCATTGCTGTATGGTTTGATGTTTATATCATTCTCCTAGTCTGATACCTTGTTACTTCGATACGGCAGCAGCATTGCTATGCATACATCGATCGTTTTGGACTTTTCATCTTTAAAGGTACGAATGGGCCCAACTATCTAACGCAACAAAAGTTGATATCCGGGGGGGCTGCGCATTTGGGCTGTGTTTAGTACTGCACTGGCGAATTGTTTCTATACGGTGTTGCCTTCTACCAAGTTCATCACATTTGTTGTCCGGGCACTAGATTTTGCCACGCGTGGTTCGCTATTATTATTTATCATTACTGACCTTATATATTTGCGAATGTTACAAATTACACTAATAGATTGTTCATCATTTTGTTCTTCGACTTTTGAGCTCCCTCTGGTGGTTCGATCACCCTTTCTGTTTCGACATGGTCATTTGTTACCTTTTGTCGTGTGTGCTCGCTGTGCTTCTGTCAAGCCCTCTTGGCGGTTAATCATTCTTGACTAGGCCCTTCTCGAGCATTGGCTTCTTCCTGGCGTGTTTGGCACGTCTGCTTCCCGTCTCAGCGTCCCGAGCTGGCCAGCGTTTTGCCCAGTAGTTCCTTCCGTCACTCTTCCTCTCCCGCCGTCCTACTGTTTTTCGGTCCAACCTTCCCGCTATAGTGGTCCTGTCTTCATTCTTGGATTCATTGTTTTGGTATCTACAGGTCGCCGGTTTTTCATCGCCGCACATCCTGAGGACCTCACACTCCACTTACCCGCCCTTTTGAAGGGCCTTTCGCCCATTTCCCCTGTTCTTGGTCACGGTTTCCAGATCATATACGTGGTTCCTTCGCCCTCGCTCCCACCCCGTTGCACTGTACGAGCGGCGTGGCCTCCACTCAGATGGTTGCCTTCGGTCATGACCACACTTTCTGTCCGGCCATTGCCCCCCTTCTCCTTTTTCTTGTTCACTTTCAAGAGTCCTCTTTACTTTCCATCCGTCTGGTAAATCCTGTATTACCCGTTAATTCTTCCTCCCTCTCCGATTTTCCCCAAAGCATGCTATTTCTGGTAACGTCGTAATAAACGGATCTCCACGCAACAATTAGTAATGTATAACCCCACAGTCCTTTATCAGAGGCTGATACGCGGCAACTTCCCCGTATTCCTTTGTGATTAAGGGGTCGGGGGGTGCAAAGCCTTTAAAATAGATCCATCATGCGTAAGCGGGTGGGTTTGTGGTCGGGGCAAAAGACAACAAAAAAAAAAATGGGTCATCTATTTTGGAACACTGCTTGGCTACTCTCTATTACCGTGAAAGTGGGGGGGCAGCACGCATGGGGGTGGTCATGGCCAAACGCCCTTTCTCACTTATAATAATTACATCTATCACTGGCAGGTTGCTATACGTTCCGGGGCGGCACACCGTGGCGCGCCGGTTCGGGCGGTGCGGACATACATTACAGTCTTGTAACTTTCGTCACACAGTTACGTCCGCCTCGCTTATATTACTCGCGGCCCCGATCCATGGAATGAATTCTCCTACCTTGCCTACCCCCGTATCATATCTAAAAAAAAAATTAGGTAAAACCCACCATTTGTAACAATTGAAATACAGAAACACGTTACTACCAGTTGCCAATTAGACATTAATTTATGCAGCAACATTAATCATCTGCATAGTTAATTATAATCTATATCATTGAGCTTTTCACGCTGGGGCGCTTGTGGGGTTTGCTCTAACGCTGTTGACCACTGGGATTCATGTAAGTGGCTAGGTTTTATACACCTACGGGTTGCACGTCGGCGCGTGGTGCATAATACACATTTGTATTTCTTTGCGACCATTGGACTTGGGTTATTGTCCACATATCTACTACGATCAGGTTTACGACCGGGTCTGGTTTGTACACCATATTTGTTTATCTAGGGAGACTTACTTTCTTGACTTCTACTTAATCAATAGATCATCAAGAAGTACTATAATCCTCCAGTAATATTCAGAATGTGCAAGTAACATCTGTATCATTTTAGCATGCAAGGGCTTAGTGGAGATAAGCACCAATTCAGTTGGATTTTAATAAACGACCCACCCTAACATGCCATTCACAATCCCCCACCAGAGTAGTTCTCTCACCTGGAGACAGGGGGGTGGATATTTAAATCTAACATTAAGATCCATGTACTTTGCCTATCATTCCACATAGGCTGATTTACCTGGGAATGATATATAGAAGTATACTCCCTAAAATATTTATATAATCATTTGCGCCATCCAGTATTAT
>CAJDSM010151812.1:0-18489 GCA_903981925.1 Ostrea lurida
CAAGAGAGAAGAAGAGAGAGATGATTAAAATGAGCACGCATGGAGATGATAGCGTCGCGATATATGAAAAAGATCAAGCGATAGCTACAATGAATGTATGCCTCATTATCAAAAATGATGAAGGACTTTATTTGTCAGTAGTTTGCTCTGTTGATATTGAGAAAAAGAAATCACTCATAAACCAGAATACATAAAATTCTCTTAGTGTATTCGAATAAAAGTGTAAAAAACACAAAAATCAAACGATGCCAACCAACGAGAGGGCCGAGATCGGTCGTCTCAAAAGTAATAAAAGTCTATCAACACTGGCTAATCACATGCAGGATGGATGATAACGGGGATCATTTATATTAAGATATCATTCAAGTTTTAAGGAAGTGAGAAAGATAATGCTGGTCTGTTGATAGAAAGCTATCGAATAACTTCTTGAGATAGACATGCTTGGAGTTGATTTATTATTGTTATGTATGTTTTTAATACGCGAAATTAATCTGGAGAACCTACAACTATACAAGTATGGATTACGATTATGAATCATAATTTCGTATAAAGCACGAAAGTCAGATTTGTTTATCTCATATTTAGTTTGATCCAAATCCACGTGGGAAACATGATTACGAGTACCAATGTAACATTTTTCGAACTTGCAATTAGTTCATTGTTTACAAAAAAGCAACATGATATCAAAGCTAATTCTCTCAACTTTAGTACCTATAATTAATATACTCCAATTCGAGACAATGTGTTCAAAAACATTATACTAGTTCAATTTATCAAACTTAGTCAACCCGAGTCCTACTTTGTCTAAGCTGTAAGCACAGATTGTACCGTACAAATGGCTTAAACGAAGTTAAAACTAAAGCTTGACTTACGATTTTACAGTGTAAAGGGAGTTCCGTGGGAGTAACAAAACATGCGTTATCTTGTGATTTTCGAAACTCTAATGTCACCGAACACGTTGAGATATCGCAAAGTTAAATCCAATTGGGAATTTAAAACACATTTGGGAGTAAACCAGAGGAATTGTACTACATTGATTATCATGTTTTTTATCTAAAATAAACAAAGACTAATTGCTCTGAAATATCAAATAAAGAGCTAAAGTTATTGTACCCATCTCGTTCCTAAGTTGGTTCGAACTTATAACTGTTTAATAAGCTAACAATGAATAAACACGGAAATCAAAAGCACAACTAAATTCACACCAATCACTACCAGGCACTTATCTGAAGAAAGATGAGAAAAAAAACAGTAAACATCACGGAGTGATATACTTTGTTGAGTTCTTAATAGAAAGCATCACCAGAGCATCTGTCACTATAAATACTTAAGAGTACAGACAAGTATAACTCATTTTTGTTTACGCTGCACCTATCTCACATCTGGCTTTACGGCAAACTCATGTGATTGGAATATGATCCACTTATAATTTTCAAATTTACCTGTATTTTTGGGATTAACGTAGCTGCAACTATTTCAGGAAGTCAACGTATGACATCACCACCTCTTTTGGACATACTTTTGAACATATAGCATTTTGCAAGCTGAGAAGCACTCTGTTATTGTCATCTGGTAAGGACTGATATCATGTTACTAAGACACTTATATCTGGACAATTTGTTCCAAAACAAAGACAATTTGAACACTCAATTACTAATTACATGCACAAACATTACATGACATAATATCTCGGCGAAAGGCTATTCGATATTGGTGCATTAGCATTCTCTATAGCAGGAAGGCTAACTCATGTTTGCGAGAGTCTCCCAGGATTCTACAACTGGGTGTGCGTTATTTATGTCCCTCCTGTCATCTCAATGTTTACACTCTCCCTCATCATACAACCCAAACCCCCCCCAAAACCAATTTTTAAACTACAAACTACCTTCTCGCTCGGACTCTTATGACAATCTTGATAAAATTGGAATAGATCCATTTATTTTTTCTGGTGATATGTTTTAGAACATTAGGACTTCTAACTGAGTATATTATAGGTAAATAATAAACTAGAAGTCATACTGATAAACTAAATAGCTTATTAGCGGCTCTTTATTAAATATTTTTGATTTAAGAATCTGTTCCCTCGTTTTGCCTTATTAGAGGGAGGATGTCTAAGAAGTGTGGGAGTATTATCTCGAACATTGATATGTACGACAATATGTCACAATTGCTGGATTTGAGAGGGAAAGTGGGCTGCAAACTTTTAACTTATGATTTAAAAACAACCATTTGTGTGACATTATTGGGTAGAGCAGTGAGGGTTCTTGTAAAACGTTGTGAGCACAAAGAAAAACATCCTTGCTCGTGCGATTTTCATCAGCATATTGCTTGTTTTCAAGCTACAGCCGGATTTATAGGTCATTTTCCTGAAGAACAACGTACATAACTATCTTTCACTTATATATTGCGACTCTTGGCATAAAGGAGCCAATTCAGCTACTAATCTGTTTTACACGCACTTTAGGTGTTACGACGCGGCCATTGCCGCAACAGAGAGTAACTTAAATGCCCTTTATACTCCAATCACTGAAGGCGAGTAGTCTATCTACCACTGACCTTATTGCGCAACCCTTCAGAGGTATGCTTTCTTATGAACAGAAAAAAATATCTTCTAAATTATACCCATACTTAATTAAATAATGGTAAGAAGTAGAATATAAAGACTCCAATTATATCGACAACTCCTTTATCAATTGAGAATTCGTGCATTACTCTTTTTAGGGTATGTAAACCTATTATTTTCCCACCCCACCACCTCACCCGCACCTCACACTACACTATGAAAGTTGATGTTAGATAACGCAGTGATATCAAGGCCAAGTTTACGGGCCTATCAAAGTGTAAGCATACACGAGACCGCTCGTGCAACACGATCATAATTCGCACAGATCACGATTGTCAAAAAGTGACCTTGAACTCTTGTAAAACACTAGTAAGAGTTTTATTCTCTCTCTCGACATTTGCATCAGGCGCAATATGCATTCTAATATTGTGATAGAGCATGTGAGACTGATATACCCCTGTTGAAAATGTAATTCTCCTTCTTAATATTGATTCACAAAAGCAGTATTGGAGTCAGCAACAATTATGCACTTTTGCACTTCTTTTGGGAGGGACCAATCAATAGGAAGAGTTCTATTTCGCACATACCACGATAGGAGCAACATCCTATATGGGTCAAATGGATAGTGTATATTAAAAACGAATTTATTATAACACTCTGTGAGAGAATGTATATCGTATACATAAATCATTGTTCCAGAATTTTTAAGTCTCGTAGTCTAGAGAGTCAAATATAGTGTGTACTTTGATCTCCGGGACTATATGCAGATATATGGCATCCTATCTCTCTCTCACTCTATAGAACACATTTGTTGAAAGTATTTGATTTGGATATCTCACTGATTAATGCTGTATCTCTGTGCACTCAGGGAGAGGTTCACTGCTCGTGACACACGTGAGGTCCGTGCGTATTGAGCCCCCCTGCTCGTCACCTTCGTGCGAAACGTTAGAAGCCAGACGACGGCATATAAAAGAGGATATTCCGAGATATAGAGTCGTTACCTCACACACCAATAGCCGGCCAATTTAGAAGTGAGTAATCTACGGGGTTGTTTGTTCGCGGATACTACACTCAATATTCACACCCTAAACAATATCAAATCGGCGGAGAGATCTCTCGTGTTCAGTCAGCATGTGTTGCAACGACGCCAAGAAAGATACTACCTCACACGTAAAATGTTGGTTTTCGAGCCACTAGGTCTATAATTGCAGCCCAGCACCGGCAATGGTATTTGTCTCAATATGAGTTATAAAGGATAGATTCCTCACGGAAATCGAAAAACATCATCTTCAATCTATACACTAAACTAATAAATTTTAAGTCACTCAATATAACGGTGGGAAAACTATGACCTTTGAAAATACAATAACGCTTCAAACACTCTCTCCATATGGGTCCTAACACTTTAGTGAAAGGTTTGGATGACAATCCATTTCTGATGAATGTCGCAGCTTCCTTCCACTGAGGTTCCTGGAGACATACACATACACGCCGCACGGCAGCGATGCTATACTTATTTTCCACGCTCCGCAATTAGTTCAAGGAGAATAAAATATAGATTACTAATGTGAACCGGAATTACACAATGTATAAATTGGAATTGGGACTTTGCTCCTTTCAATGTCTAATGAGAATGCCCATTTTTCACCATGTAGTCGATATTTGAATATCGATATGACTTATTATGCGGACACACGTCTTAATCGTCACTCCATAATGATGTTTTTCCTAGAGCCCCACCTAATGTAAGTAGAAAGGATCTATCATAGTATTACCCAATACGTTGAATAAGTCCCCAGATCGAATCATAATGGATCTTTTTTTTGGGTGTTTTTATGCCGGTTAAACATAGGGAGATGACAGAATAATATCAAACAAATGAAGCACCGTAACCACTAAGCCTCTTTGCTGATGCGAAATTTTCATTTATAAAATATTATGCTAGAATAAGTCATCATAAAAATAATGATTTTACAAATTCTTTTGTATAAGATTTTGGCTGTATTCATTACGTTTGAGCATATCTATTTCCTAGAAAAGAAATTTAAGCATTGTACGTTTTTCACTCTTTAAAATAGTACAATAAATAAACATAAGCATTTTGTGAACTGATCTCAGCTCATTTCATTCCACAAATGTTTTGGCACTGGTAGTACGTATACAAAGTAATTTTTTCTCTATAACAGTTTTAATAATGAGCTCTTGTGAAAGCTTCAAAAGAACAAAATTATAGGTGAAAATAGTCTGACTGGTCATTTGTCAATGCCACAGATCAACTAAGCACGGATGTATTACTTGAAAAAATGGGTCAACTTTGGTGCGGAGTTAGTCCTATTGGCATGCTTACACTAACAGATGCTTCAATTACGTTCATTCCGGAGCGAGACGATTGCTTTTTTTGAGGAACATTTTGCGTTTATTAGAGATATAAAACAAACTACATTCCTTCTGGTTCTTACCCAATGTTAATCCCCATAAGGGAATGTTGATCCGCGTAGACTGGAAGATGAGACTATCAAGCATGGAGAGTAACTAGATGTGTACGGAGTGGATTCAATCAGCCAAGTTAAAAAGTCTAGTCTTCCGTAAAATGATATGTCGTTATTATTCTATATGTATAACTAATTAGTCAATATGGTTTGCACTGCTATATGTTCATTCTTGTATATACTCCTCCAAAAGTAAAGAGCTCACAGACAGGTGTGTGGCGTATACGATATCGATACCACCTTTAGTATAATACACAAGGGGGACAACGTTATGCTTTTTTTTGTTTTGTTATTTCTTCTATAATTTTTGCAAGTTTATATCACATAGTTTAAACGTAAAACATCAGATCTATACAAAAAAAAAAATAAACACAAACCAAAATCTGAAAGTGTTGGGCAACACGGACCTCCAGAACAAAAGCGAAGGCAGGATCAGGTCTCACATGGAGAATTAAGCACCTCAGACCTGAACGGTCACACCACGCCGTGAGCCTTAGTAAGTGATAACATATAGTAAACGGGAATACCCGTCGTCAAATTTGAGTACGAAAACTGGTACTCAGAATAATTGACGTCCTAAAACAAATGTATGACAACAAATCAGTAACATACTATCATTAGTGAAATATTCGTAATAAACAAATCAGCTCAACGAATTCACTTAGTGATAATTTGTAATCGCAAACATTATACGGATTATGCAAATTAGATGCACTGTCCATAATTTCACTCTGTTTTTCTACTAATGCAGAACTTCATTACAACACTCGGTTGCTTCTCGTAATTTTGAAGTTTTGGAAATACACAAAATGAATTCATCGACGACTAGATACCCCGGTTGTGAATCTCACTAGTGAACTCAAGATTCCCATTTACAACGAACACCAATTGAATTATTTAAAGCTTGAATTCCAAATATACCTTATTTTAGTTACAAAAATACACCGACGTCTAGTATTATTTGCAGTCGAAAGTTTCCTGTCAAGTCACATTTTTATAAAGACTATCGTAAGTCATACCGTTTTACTGTCTACGAATTCGTTTTGTAAAACTAACGAAATTCTTCACGCTAAATTCTCCACAGCGATACGGCGAGAGGGTCACATCGTTTGATGGCATGTAGACACTAACCGCTACGTTTTAACGTCTACGAACTTGTCGTATAATATGGGGCCTGAATTGCATCTCAGAGAGTATCAATAGCTTTTCATCAATTTAATGTTTTTGGCCTAATGAACATGAAAATGAATAAACCATTTAAAAGGAAAAGAGCACAATTAATCTCCACTCACATGGAAATCGTCATCCACTAAGCTAGAGACAGTCACATGCTATACTGGTGCTCAGTACTTGCAGTTGCAAATCCTAAACATCGTAAATTCAATGTGTAACAGTTTGCCCTTTTTTATTTTGAGGTTGTTTTGTTTCCTTTTGACATGAGTAAATGTTTTTCAGACACGATAAAGCAAGCAGCACGTTAAAGTTTCGGTGAATCGCTCAACTATCTTACGCAGAACACCGAAGAATGCAAACAATTTTAATAGATACTGATGCCCTTGTACAGAATTATACAGAAGTTGTGTACTTAAAGGTGATTTTCAATTCAAAAGACAATACAGCAAAAATAAAGGAGTGTACGATTTAATTACGAATTTGAAGTTATTTAATCTAGCGAAGACATATTATCTTTCTTTTAAAATGAAAAGATTTCATCACCCAGATCGCGAGGAATCCCCAATTTCATGTTACAATCTGAACACAAATCATTAATCACAAAAATTTATCATAAAAATCACAATTGTCTATGAACATATTACGAGATTATGGAGAAGTTGACGAACTGTCTGTTAAATGACTGCATAGAGACTGGCTTGGTCTTCGACATCACAGACGCTAGGCGAATAAGTTTGTAATCATATATTGATCACTTAGTACAGGTTGACCCCTTCTAATTTATCCTAAATTATAGATAAGACTTAGTAAAAAGAAAAACGAATATATACACAGACGACTCTACTGCGTGAATACGCGTTTTGTCTCTGGAGGATGTTATCTAATAGCACTTGCCGACCGCTGACGAAACTCGGCGATCAGCTTACATCAAGTCTATTTCCATAAGATTGAATATAAATTTAATTCAGTGTTCTTCTTGTAATAACGAACGACTTCAGCAATTATCAAAGCTGAGCACAGATTGTACCAAGGATTAAAGAATCACTCAAATGAGTTACCATTATATAGAGAGCTGTACAATCCATTGTATTGGTGACGATTCGACCTCTGGCGCAGAGAATATTTTTTTGTCTGACACGATTACTATATATATGAGATCTACTTGAAGACTTCGGTCAGCATACGAGGATTAAATTCAGCTTTCTAGAGATTATAACTGCATAAAATAGAGTACACGATATAACAAAAATAATACTGCATGTCTAATTAAATCTCACGGTAGAAAACAACTACATAAGCGCCCTAATTAATTACCCGTACTCGGTTTGGGCTTTGCTATGTTCAAATCGCCTTTAGTGGAAGAGATGTCTACCTCTCATGTCTTTAAGTCATTGCACACAATAGATTGTCTTTGCATTTCTTAAGACTAACCAGAGGAGCCACACTTATATGGTCCTGCCAAGTTCACATTACAGTTGCCGTAGTTACAGTCCCTGGGTTGCTCTTTTGTTTTTCTCTTTTCTTCGGTTTTTTTTATTAAAATAATTTTATTTTCAAAAGTTATTTTTGTTTGGTTGTTTGGGCGTTTTTTTTGGGGTGGGGGGGGGAAGGCTGTTTTGTTTTCATATACAGTGAACCTGGATATCAGTACATTAATTTCTACAGTTCGGCACAATTTAATTTTTGCCACACTGTACCTCTCTCCGATCTTACATTGTTCTATCTCCATTAGATGGATATGAATCTAATGGACACCATAGCTTTTAGCGCCGCTTACCCCAAAATGGATACTTCGCTATATAAATTTACAACTTCTCGAATAAATATCATGACAGTCCGTTCACTACAATTAATATTTCAGATTATTTCAGCGAGGATTAAAATGAATTTATATGCATTGATTGTGCAATACACTGGATAAGTTAACTTGTAAACTTGGTTCATAGCAAGAGATTACGATACAGAAAGTCCCGAGAAGGCTCATTTTCCACCATTCTTATAATCTCAAAAAATCCCCAAATATTGCGGTAGAAATTATGCAAATAAATTTTTCAACATCGAATGGGAGTCCATATGATTCAAGATTCAATATCTCTAAAATCAGCCAATCAATATATTCAAAGTACAATACATACTTCAAAATGATTATTCTAGATCCTGTATACACACTTGTCTATTAGCTGCCTTGTGCAATTGGTATATAGTCTTCCTCGATGCGTGAGGATACATTACTTCAAACGTATTTTAGAATGTTTTAGGAGATAGGGGGTAATATATATACCCTGCGTACGTGTTTGAAATGCAGAAAGAACTCAGGATAAGCTGTTGCATGAGCGGAAGACAATGGTGTTGTGTATGAATATGAAGTAGGCCTTTGAAATTTTGCTTGTAGGCTCTCCGTTGAAAATCTCGCAAATTGGCAATAGAATATGCCATGGAAAGGAGGATATCATTTTTTAAGTTATTAAAATGCCCAAGGAAAAGGTACACAAGCCTGAATACTCCCGCGGCCCTCTCTGCTCACCATAATGAATGGAATTAAAATCCTCCCCCACTAGAAATATGTATTCTTGTTCGTTTGTTTCTTGAAATTCTCTGTAAAAGGTAATAATTAAGTTACAGGCCTTATCTGAATCTATCGGCCTATGGCCTGAGCATTGTGTGGTAATTGAATGATTCTTGATGCTGTTATCTGTGTCGGGATGCATAGGACGATTAAGTATCATTATTGTACAACTATTTTATATAAAATCTAGGATCTAACTATTGATATCGGCAGATAGGACTACATTTTCCAAATTCGGTCCACTTAAGTTTAGTAGTTTTATCAGGATGCACTTTTAAATTTAAAGTTATCAGTACAATTTCCTAACTTTTAAATAATTATTTTTAATACTATGAAAGTTATCTATATTTATTCGCGTGTCAGGAGTAATGATACAAAATTCGACCACACGGCTGTTTGTCCATTGCAAAATAGTGTATGAATTGTTTAGTATTTTTTTTACGTCTGGTATGAGGTCGGAGGTAAAAACTGCTATAAACACTAATAATTAATGTCTAATTTATTAGGGTACCAGGGTACCGTCCTCCGTTTTAATCTATCTGAGAAAGCACAGAGCAATTAGGAGGAAACCCCAAGCCTTTTATGTTTCACGTAAGTGTTAGGGTTAAGATCTCAGATTTCCTTTAAACATAGATTATCTATTTGATAGTAATATTACATATATTTCTCTGTGGGCTGGCCAGTAGCAGTGAATAAATAGTCCAAGTGTGCGTCCGAGTTTTATGTCAAAGAGGTAGCATATAAATAATGTATCATACCTCCCCCGCAACACCTTCTCCCCGCACCGCCCTTTGAGTCCCACCACCAGCAAGTATGGCACATGTGACTAAAAGATCTGGTAGACAAGTCACGTTTAAATATATTTCGAGTTTATAGTCCTTATATCACCTCTTGAACGAGTCTGGACATGCGACGACCAGTCATCTGTGGAATTGTTGGAAAGTCGTTTTGAGTCAATAAATTTACTTCGCGGGAACACGTTCTATTTAAACACAATAATATTTATTAGGGGGTGGGGGGGTCCATACTCTGAGTCTAGATTATTTATAGCAAAAATACAAGCGAGTTTCCGAGAGTACACACACGACAGAAAAGTCGAGTTTCTAGTAATATGTTACATAAGAACTAGACTCATCTAAAAACTCAATTCGTTGCCCTACAAGGATAAAATTTATCTTCGCATAAGTTATCATTGATGGATATCATACGATAAAACACATCTTTTCCCGCATATTTATAATTGAAGTCGCACACCGCGTGCTGCAGTTTTTAGGGATGTAAGAACCAATCGCATACTAAAAGTTGCTCTGTAAAGTAACATAGGCTCATCAATTTGTATAAGCTAAATTCGTAATATACATTGTATTTTGAAATAGCAACAACTTTTAACAAATATCTCACTTATGCACTTTACATAAGATGTTGGATTGGTCGATATGTCAATATACATATGCAATATCTAACGAGTCACATATGCTTAATGTATTGTGTTACATAAGACCTATGGAAATTTGGAGACCTCAAGGTTGCCAACTATTAAATGAACATACTATAATGTTGTCACTCTGCATTAACACGCAGATACGTTATATGGGATGTGCAGGCAAATACATATTGCAGATGAACATAAAACAAAAGCGCTGATATCAAATCATCATTTGAATAAATTAAAACACACTGAACCTAAAGACGTTTTATAACAGAATATGTTATAAAATTTTTTAAAATTAGCTTGAATAAGTTTAACCAAATTGAAGTCCTAAAAACCCGAACATAAAAAGCCATTCAAAAATCCGTATTTAAAAAAAGAAGATAATATGAGGATCGATACAATCTCATCCCCTCGTTCATCCCAGGTTGCTACTGACTGCAGACAAAAAAACCAACAACCAATCCAAAACCAATTTATCTTTTTGAAAAAAAAAATCAGCATGATCTATCTCCGATACCTTCTCATTACAAAAAAAGTTTCAAATACTACTCTGCACTAATTACTTGTTTTCAGGTGCACTACTTCGTGGTTTTGGAAGTTTATCCTCACCTCCGGTGGATTGATTTGTTACCTCAAATCCTTGGTCTCTCCTATTTTCTTCGACGTTTTCTTTGATTTCTTAAATCGTACTTTCTCCGGCGATCTTTCCGAAAAATGCTCAAATGAACCCGTGATTAATACGAAGGTCAATCCCTCCTCAAAATACTGGCAAGCAGTCCTTCTTGTCATCGCAAGCATTCCGAACTGCTACCTTGGGAAAGTTCCAGTTGTAGACTAAAATTCAGCTTGTTTTTAAACTACTTTCCTCCGGTGGAGGACGCGAGGTGACCGGCAATTCAATTCTTTGAAATGCATTTTTCAATATCTATTGTTTGCCGTTATGATCCCTGAATAGTTTCAAGTCTAAAATCATTTAATCATTTTTTAGAATTGCCAAAAGAAAATAAATTTTTGTAAAAGGGAAATGCGGCCATATTTCGCGACCGGAAAGTGATTTTCAGCAAAAAAACATTTGACGTTACTCTGAGATGCTCTATTGTGATAATTTTGTAAAAATTCATATTTTCACTATTATAAGCGACGATATTAATTGAAGCATGAAGAATGACCCATTTTTTTGGATGGATTTTCTCGAAAAACCGAAGTTGCTTTTTAACTTCCCGGTAAGTATATCATTTTCTGACCACTACAACGAGACTCTAATAATCGATCTAAGTTCTGTTTCAAAGACTTAAATTTTAAAATTTTAGACGTTTTTTTATTCACTTCGTTTCGACCGGAAGTGGTCGGACCGACAACTCGCAAACCATAGTTACAGAAGGCAATACTCGGGATCTGTGCTCCCCCTGAAAAGTGTTAATGACTCAAATCTCAAAACTTTAAGGAAAGAAAGTCTTGTCGGACCATAATGGCTTTTTAAAAAACGGAAAATCGGCCATAACTCGCCCACCTGGAAGTGATTTCAAAAAAATTGAAAAACCACTCATATCTGGACCATTTTTTATGATAGATCTTCTTGAAAGTTTCCATGAAAAAATCTGATCCATGCCGTTTCCGAGTAATCAGCGTGCACAAAATCGGAATAAGAACAATAAATAATAATTAATAACTAAGTTCATCTCGTTGCACAAAGCAACGGTAGGTCTTTCCCGCTTCGAGTTATGAGGAGAATATGATCTTTGAATTGCATCATTACTGATTGGTCAATGATGACTATACATAAATATAATTTAAGCAATCTTCGCATTTTTGGGGGGCTGAAAATTGGAACAGACACATCCAAGAGAAGTGATTATTAAACAATTAAAACAATGTATAAAAAAATATTTTTAGTTTTCGTGATATATACGATGTTGAGATATAAGGGGTGCATACCTGGACCTTCCTTAAAGGTGCGCGCCAGACAAAATTTGAAAATGGTCATATGTTGTTCAGTCACAATTTCAAAGCAATTCATCGTTATATAACAGTTTTAACAAAATGTTTTCGCTTAAAGAGATAATGCATTCAACATTGTCAGAATTTGGCCCCTTGAAGAATCCCGTTATTACGTAATCAATTTTCATTCGTTATATTAGCTGATACAAACAACGTTGATCGAAGCAACTTCAGCGTCAATTATATGCTTTTAAGTGAATTTATTCTTTTGGTTTTTGAGATATTTAAAAATAGTTTTTACCACTCTCAGCCCTTATATTTAAGGGCTGGCCCCAAAACTCTGACTTATGGTCGTCTCTATTGCCTTGTAGTTCATTTCATAGTTCATGTAATAAGGGATATTCTAGTATTTATTTACCGAATACTGCTCTCTCGTCTCTCTCTCTCTCTCCTCCTCTCTCTCTCTCTCTCTCTCTCTCTCTCTCTCTCTTCTCTCTCTCTCATAGAAATTTCAGCATAGGGTTCTAGATATAACAATTATCTTTGTAGTAGACTTGTTTTTCTGCCATGGAAAATTCTGATCGAGGAGTCTTTATCTCAAATGAATTAAATGCCCGCGGATCGTTTGAAATTCAACAGAGCAGCGGGATGTGTTTATATCCACAGGCTTTTGAAATTTGACCGTGATTATCCATGTAGATATGCAGAAGGGGATGTATTTAAAAATGCCAAGAAGTCAAACCGCCCCCCCCCCCACCCAAAAAAAAAAAAACCCACATTTTACTGTTTTCGTGTTATTGCGGAACTGTATAGTTCGGCTGAAAATCTAGGCCTAGGCCTGAGCATTGTTTATCCGATCGAGGGGTGCGCAAAAGCTTATTTCAGTCTTTTCAAATTCGGTCCCTAATTTTTCGGCTTTTTTTTTATGAAACAAATTGATAGACCCTCTGTTTTATTTTTGTTGCTATTGAAGGTCTTTTGAGCGAGAAACCCGAGTGTTAAAACCATGTAAGTAATGTATTAAATACGAAAACGCACTTTGAACAGAAGAAAAATTATTCTAAAACCGGGCCGGTATTATAACGTAAAATCAAGAAATAAATCGGCGATAGTGAATGAAATGATTATAACATTAACCTATACTAGTTATCTTCTCTTTTGGCTATGCTGTAATAAAAGCACGACATCGACGTCGCACACCGTAATTCATACGTTCGTTCATCTGATGAAAGACAAAAAAAAAGAACCAACTCAACAATCAGACATATTATCTTTTGAAAAAATAAAATCAGCAATATCTCTCTTTTGTACAAAGTTCAATACAAACGCCTATTTCGGCACTACTTCGGTTTGGAAGTATCAAACATCGTGGTAGATTGTTACCAAAATGTCTAATTATCCGTGGTGATAAACATTTCAAATTGGAAAAAAAAATTAAAATTCAGTTTTTAAAACTACTCCGGTGGAGGACGGAAGTGACGGCAATCATTCGAATATGCATTTTTTTCATATCTAATGTTGCCGGTTTACTGATCCCTGAAACGTTTCAAGTCTATCATAATATCATTTTTTAAAAATTCGCCAAAAGAAAATAATTTTTTTAACAGGAAATCCGGACCATTTCCGCCCGGAAGTGATTTCGCACAAAACATTTGACCGTTACCTAGAGAGGTGGTCTATTGTGAATAATTATTTGTCAAAAATCATATACTTATCAACTAATTTATAAGCGAAAGATATAGAAGAGAAACATGACCCGCATCTTTGGAGGATTTTCATCGAAAACTCGGAGAGTAAATGCTTTTTTAACTTCCGGGTTAAAGTTTATATATTTTCTGAAACTACAAAAGCAGACACGAATAAACGTATCTAAAGACATTCGTTTCAAAAGACTTAAATTTTTAAATTTTACGTTTCTTTTATTCACACTCCGGTTTCGACCGGAAGTGTTCGGACGACCAATGACAAACACATTACGAAGGCCAATATCGGGGATCTGTCACCCCTTGAAGTTAATGACTCAATCTCAAACATTTAGGACGAAAGCTGTCGACAAAATGGCTAGTTTAACAAACGGAAAAATCGCCATACATCGCCACGAAGTGATTTTTCAAAAACCACATTGAAAACATATATTCCTGACCAGTTTTGAATTTGATAGATACTTCCTGGCGATAAGTTTCATGAAAATCTAAATCCATCAGTTTCGAGCAAATCGCGTGCACAAATCGGGAATAAGAACAAACTACGATATAAACTAGACGCTTGTTGTCGCGAAACAACAAAAGGTCTTCCGTCCTGAAGAATTGAGCTACGAGTACGTAAATGTAAAAATTCTTCAAGTGTCGCCAAGAAAAAAATCTTCAACATTTATCAAATTAAACGAATAATAGATCTGAGGAACATCTTCGAGAAAATTCCAACACATAAATGTGTGTAAAAATGAAGAGAAATATGAGAAATGTCAAAACGAAATAGACTTTTTTCAAAAAATAGTAAATGCACTGGAAGTAAAGCTTAATATCTCTAAAGCTCCCCCTCAGATAAAGTCTATAATCGACTACGAAAACTTACATTCTCTACAGTCAAATCTCTTTGAGTCAACCTCCAAAATAACTTTAAAACCGGAAGTCAATAGTCTTCGACCGGAATAATTTTTCAACAAAAAACGGCAGTTTATACTAACACGTGTCACATAGAAGTTCACACTCACCTACACAGAAAATCATAAAAATCTATCAGAGGTGTTTTATCAGTAACTGTGTTTCGGTTACAACTTGATTACAAAGTGAAGTAGCAGATAATCGAAAATGCGTCAACCGATTTAATTTTTTTGCATCTTACATTAGTTGATCAATCTCAAGTATGTACCTAACATTTCAAGAAAATATTAAAAAAATATGGAAAATTTAAACAATTATTTTTTTTGAAAAACCGAGTAGAACCTCTATGTGACAGGAAGTGTCCGGCCGACGCAAAACTTGTATGTTAACACAATCTACAGAAATAAACACCTATTATACCTGAATATTTCGTTTCCCTACCTCAAATCATCTCCTGAGAACATCCTCGTGGACAAACTATAAAAACCGGAATGTCTACGTATCTCCGCGTAGCCGAAGTCGAATTTTTTCAAAAAAACGGAATTTTATAAACCGTTATATAAAGAACAAACTTGACTTGCCAAAAGAATCTAAACCCAAAAATCAAGTCAAAGCGTTTTTCGAGTGATTTGCATTCTTATTAAAAAGGGTGAAAATATAATAATAATAATAATAATAATAAGAACAATACAAACATATACAGGTCATTCCGTTGTATGACGGAAAGCCTTAATAATAATAAAAGAGAAAAAGAATGAACAACAGAATCCTAGAAGGTCTTCCCGTGGAAACGAAGACCTTAAGTAAAAGAGAAAAGAAACAACAGAATCACTAAAGGTCTTCCGTGGGAAACGGAAGACCTTATAATGTCTTCTTAACAAACAGAATAAAAAATAAAGTTTTATATTGTTAATGGAAATAATATAACATCTACGAGTATATCTGCACTTGATATACGTATAATAAACATCATAATATGGTCGAATTTCCAGTAATAACATAAAAATCATATTAGGAGAGATGTCAGTTCTCTTAGAAATTCACTTGTATATTTAAGAGTCTTGTCATTAAATATTATTAACGTTAAAATAGTAGAAGGTTGTCGGTTGAATTTTTTCAATTGAACTTGGCCATAAATATACTGATTTTTGCAGCAGAATCTTGAGAGGTATATATTGAATTTTGGACTTTTTAAAGAAATTGTTAATTCTGTTTGGAAAACAATACCTCAACAATAATATATAATAAATACATGTAACAATTTTTGAAACTAGTTCAAGTCTCATTCATACTTGTTTCTTAATTTTTGCAAAAACCTGTAATATACGAATAGGGTTATAATAAATTGAGTAATTGGATGATAATAAACCTGTAAATAATGCTTTTTGATTAATCCCTTCCGCCTTAACAAAATAAGTCCCCCACTAACCCTTTTCAAATCAGAATTTGATACATAAATTTTCAATCCTGACAGGTCCATGTTTGGTGATATGGTTATTTATGTTTGCCCATTGGGGTCAGGATTGAACCCGTACAAATACTATATAGTGCTATAAGCGTCGCTATCGACACAGAAGTATTAGTTTTCAAAAGCTCAGCTACAACACCTGGTAACACCCAGAGGCTTTACGACGGATCGCCCCCCCCCCCCTCTCCCTCTGGGCTGCTCATGGGTCCCCACCTTGGGCTCCTAGCAACCTTCTAGATTTAGAAGTCGAAGGACCCCTCCCACTCCCCCTTTTCGACAAATCCTGGATCCGCCACAGATTCAAGTCTCCACCACGATTGACTCATAACCCAAAGCACGTTTAAGCACACATAACCTTGTAGAATAGTTACTTAGTGGATTTTCGCTAGTTCGAATTGTCGCTAGAGAGGAAGACTATTAGTAAAAGCTTGATATTCGCATGAAATTTTCACATCGTTTTCATGCAAAAATAGTCATGTGGACTTGACAGGCTTTGTAATACAAACTACATTTATAATAGTATCTGTGGTGACATAGTGGTTATGACGCTTACTTAGCAACCGGAAGGTACCGAGTTCGACTTTCAATCTAGGTGACGCGCCATACAACATCTAATGCAAAGGTAGTGTAGTGGTCATTCTTTCGGCAAGCACTCAGTGTCAGAAGTCAAGGATACATACATGGCTTTATAAACGGAGACCACATGTTAGGGTAGTTGGTGTCATGATAAACAACTTTCTTAACAAATTATGAAACATGCAGATTGGCTTAGTTTACAGTTCTCTTTTATGATACAAAACTCGAATCAATCGCAGAATTCTACCTTTAATGACGGTCGTCGAGGTTTTAATAGTTTCCGTGGAAGGAGTGGTAACCGTATATGTTGTAAAGTTTGGCTTTGTAGTCGGCGTTGTTAACGGAGGAATGTATTTAGCGGTCTCAGAGAAGTCATCATCTGTCATGTTACAGTTATGTTTGCAATTAACTTTAATTTCCTCCGTTGTTTGATTTCCAACTATTGGGCAGCAGATGCCCTTGTCACGTCGTTTTAGTCCAAGTTGACAATCCGTGCCATTGCATGGTTTCCATTTTGTATATAGCATTACCTCACAAGCGGTGTAGTTTTTATGATGATATACACATCCCTCTGACGCGTGCACATAATGTTTTTCTACAGGCAGACAGGCACATACAAAAAACAACCAACGTGATATATCTGAAATATACATGCTTCTTATCTGAAATGACACCAAATGAAATATATATATATATGAATTAGGTTTTGACCACGTGAGTAAAACTGCTTAGAAGTGAGGAGAAAGGACTTCAAGAGGATATTGAACAAGATGGATTTGACATTTCTTCAACATGGAAAATGAATTTGATATAACACTGGTATGCGGCATTGAATGAAATGAAGATTTATAAACGCTGAACACTGAGTGCAAAGTGCCTAATCTTAATCCATGGATATTTCAATTTGTTTAAATGTGCATGTCCAAGTAAAATCTTTACACGATTGCTGCACATATTTGGATATGCATTGTATGATCAACTAAACATAGATATTCGATTGGATGTGCAGGCTTCGTGTAAATGATAAGAACTAGAAGGGGAGTTCGTTGAATAATTATATTTTAATTCAATAAATAGCTATAGGACTGTTTTTGTGAGTAACATGTCACATGCACCGCATTATTTACAGAATACACATTGCAAAGGGAAAGTCGACTTTCGTAGTAATGGATTACAGTGTTTGAAGTTGTTGAAGTACATGTACACTGACATATGAATTTAAGAAATGTTCTTGTTTGCAATGGCTGTCGTTTGATTTCAATTCAGCAAATTGCAATATTCCTTGAATATCGTCAAGTTTTGCGAATAGTTCCATCGTCGAGGGCAACATATCATACCTAATTGAAGAAGGTCACGTTTTACGACAGTATTATCATACAGTGCTATAACGGTTTATTTTAATTCTGAAGTATACACATGTATCAAGTTCTAAATAAAAAGATGATTATATTCTAAACCCTTTTAAAAATCTCTATTGAAAGAGAACATGATTATGTATCTATTTTATGTAATGATTGATTGTGTTGTTTATGTGTTGTTGACACCGACAATCAAACCAAGTTTAAATGAATAAATCTTGAGTAAATCTTAAAAGAAATACAGGTCATGTTCAAAACATTGTAGCTATAACCCCATTTTCTTTTAAAGTACAGAAGCATAATCTGTATCTTTACGAAAAATT
>CAJDSM010151834.1:0-11755 GCA_903981925.1 Ostrea lurida
ATGTAGTTCTGGAAAATGCGTGAGTATAGTAGCTATTTACATATCATTGCTAGTATGGGTTTAGTATTGTATTAGAAGTTGAGATGAGTAGTGCCCATAACTAAAGTTCATACTTTAGAAAAAATTGCTGTATATGTGAGTGAGTTATTATTAAGATATGTATCCAATGTTTGTATAAATCTTTGCGAACATGAGGGTCGCTAGTAATATGGACGTTGGTAATATTCAAAAGAGTGCACCTGAATTATTGTTCAACGATAAATTGCGTAGGTACGAGTATAGCTCATTATAGTTCACAAGGTAGGAAAAAATATTAATTAAGATGATATACCGTAATTATACAAACTCGATATGTCCAATTGTGTTCGACTTTTCTCTTTCTTGTCAGAGAAGTTGATATTAGACCGTAAACTGGATGATGTTTCTAGGCAAAGCAAATGGAAATCATGCATTTTGAAACCATTCTGTTTTCTAGATACTGGCCATAGAAATAGTTTTAGTGACGAAACCTTGTGACTGTTGATTTCTAGAAGAAGTCTAAACTGATATTGTTCTACATGATGAGACTGTAGGAAACTGTGTTATCTTGAACACGTCATGATATGCGGGAATTACGCGTGCCCATGTATACAGGATATAAGATGACTTTGCTTATGCTGTAAAGGTAATGCTACCCTCCCTATAATGTATTTAATTGAGGGGAGAAGCAGAAGAAAAGGTAATAATCTCAGCGTCACGATGTATTAACTGTACTTCGCTGTGTGGATATAACATTTTACTAGTGAAGATTAAGTTACATTCAGCAGAAGACGAATATGATAGAGACAGACCAGTAGTGGAACAATTGTTGATGAAGGTCTCAGATCTGATTCTCGGTGATGGGATATAGGACTGAAATGAAGAGAAACGAAAAGCCATTCACTATGTAACTCATGAGCTATTAGTGGTTTAAATAGTTTAAGAAGTATGCAGGCTGCAGGTGAGACATCCTGGTGTTTAAAAAAGGGGACCTTTCATTGTCGGAACTGTCAATCGATTCCTTTCTTGTGATCAACAGAAAAAACGTCAATTGTAATGAATGTATAACAGATTGTGTTATCAATGTCAGATGGATATCTCGTGTGTTGAAAAAGAAAACCTTTAAGATGGAACTTGCACTGATCCTTTTTTGTGATCCAGATGTCCCTTGTTGCTAATGTGGGTAAGAATCGAACCATCTTGTTATTTGAGAAATGTGTTTTGTGCTGCCTAGCTTCTTTGGTATGTGAGTCAGCTTTGCTGAGAGTAGGAGATTCGATGCGTTGAGGGTTGGACTGTAGGTGCGGTTTCTGTTCAATAGTATGTCTATTAGAATCTCGGAGTCATTGCGTAGATACTTATGCTGATTGCCATGAATGATGTATGAATTAGATATGAACCAGATGATTGTCCAGTGAATAGAACAGGAGACAGCTGTCTGAGTGCATATGCCAATGTCTCGAATTAGACCAGGGCTAATTGGAAGAAGTGGTAGTGGGATGGAGTGTTCATTGGAATGCATTTGGGAATAGAAGATTTTCAACCTGCAAGAAACAATGAAGAAATCTGAAATGCTTATATCTTTGGGGTATATATATCTATTATCTGTTGGCAATAAGTTGACGCATGAATTGATTATTTTTGTTGTGTCTGTCCATTAATGTGTTCAAGTAGTATTGTGGAAATTAGCACATAAATCTGTCTCCTAAATGTTGTGGATTGCGGTTGGGAGTCATCGATGCCATATGCATGCATGGTTTGTGGCAACCTAGTTGGATCCGTTGTGTAGTGTCCATTGCGCAAGGTCTTGCACATTAGTGGAAGCGATTCTAAAGGTCAAAGGTTGAATGGGCTGTTCCGTTTACAGTGACGATGATACATGTATGATAGTTATTAGCGTAAGATTTAATCTTAGCTTTTTTCGATGTTAGAAAAAGGAGCACGAAAATAATTAAATATAACAAGTAAATTGGTTTGTGTGTGTTTGGGGATTGAATGAACAGGATTGTCAGAAATTTCTCATAACCACTCGTCGCTCAGATACCCAGCACTGGTAACAGGCGGTATTGATTTTATTCCTGCAATGCTAGTTCCTTCACCCATAAAACACAAGGAAAGCTTTTAAATTGTTTAATATTTTAACACTAATATTAAGATTAGTAAAGGAGGTTTTTTTTAGAGCTGAAAACATTAGTTACAGATTAAGGTATAATTTATAGTAGATAGCTTTCGTTTTTTTGATTAAAATTTGATTATTTATTCAAAATTTCCAACTCTGTGTCTTTCTGATGAGATGGTGGACAAAAATTGCCAAGTGAGTCTTTGTGTTGGTAATACTTTGAGATGATCTTTTTAATGTACAATGTTCCTTGGCATCTTGCTAGTTATCTTAATGTTGTGCCGAAATTTTCTTCTGCTGGTGGGATCTTGTACCCATTAAACTTGGTATCACGTGTTTGCTTTATAAGGCTTTAGTAGTTGACGAATCACCTTCTTTGGAGCACACGAAAGGCTATTCGGTGTGGAGGTGAGAACCGGCAATATAAGTAGGCATAGATATATTAAGCCGACACAGAAGATATAATTAAGAATATAGTACATTATAAGGAAGTAAGTATTGAGAAAATGTTGTTATCAAATAACTATAGACTTGTAATCAAATTCAATTCATGAAAGAAATCTAGAATATAGTGGGTAACCATTATCAAAAATGTTGATAATTTTTAGGGATCAGTTTCTTCATGTAAATTTGTCAGATTAAATTCAAAGAACTAATATGTACACATATTAAAAGTCCATTAGAGTAGCGAGATTAATGATAGACCGGTGTCTCTGGTATCTTGCTTTAATCCAGCATTGGCAGCGGGAAGCGCCACCCCACGGCAACCACACTACACAGCCCATAAAAATCAGCGATATTATCTTAATATTGGGGACGACATACTAATGCAACGGGAACTTAACCCATGTAGCATATATAAGTAACTCTCTGTTCACGGAACGTAGTAATAAATAAAGTACATTCAATTCAATGTAATATGAGTGATGGACAATTGACCACCTTAAGTAAGAAATCGGGATAATGTAAGAAAGAGAACAATATAAGTCATTCTAGGGGAATACTTTATACGTTGATCAGGTGAAATGAATTACAATGTTAAAAGCTGACTTGCTGTATTATGTGGCATCTGATACAAGTCTACAGGTATGCGGACTCAAGAAGCTGTACGACCTATTTTGCGCACAATCTGTGTCTCGTCCGAGAAGGAGTAGGATTTTGTCCTTATTTTATCCCAAGTAAGCAAAGAAGGTATAACTCTTCGGTCCCACAGCGCAGGTGACGCTTGGTGCAAATAATAAGTTAAGTGTAAACTGATGATGTTGTTCTGTGGTTGTTCAAATCTGCATCGATCATCAATTCAAATCGATAAAGGTCTGCGAATATAAGGCTGCTCACCTGTACGGAAGATTAGTAATGCTTATAATATACAAAACCTATAAGTTAGTCGAAAACATTGTTGTTTAGACGTTTAGAACGAAAATAAGATATGATTTTGCTAGTCCTATCGGAATGTATCATGAAAGGCTAGCAGGCCTAAGGCTCAATGTACAGGACGGATTAACCTGTGTGTGCACATTAGTAATCTTTGCTATATCGGACTGTAACTATCCTGAACCTCAATAATTATCTATACAAATACAATCAGGGCTAAATTTTGAATTTCGGAGGAAATTTCCTTGTGGCCCTGCTTCAGAAAGTTACACTGTGAAAATGTCAATCACAATGCCCACGCAGTGCTCTATAGCAAGTACATACGCCGGATGGATTGTAATTGATATATTTGAGAGCTTTGGAGAGTCGATCTGAAAAAGGTTAGTTGACTTCTGAGAAGCAGTCTGTCGTGAAACGGGTTGTATTCTCTGTGGAACATAGCACGGATCAATAAGATCTTAATAGGAAGCTTTGACATCTGTACTTCAGTAAAAAGTTGTTAGTGTTTGTTGGTCAAGTTAGTGAGGAAAATTCGATAGAGCAATGTGTGGTGTTATAAATGAATTCCATCAACTTGTGCTTGATAATTGGGATGTATAGCGACGCAGGGAAGAGCACAAGACCTTAGCTAAATGCCGAGAGGGATAGTGGAGGGGAGAACGAGGGTCAACTGGCTGAACGATTTATAGATATGAATAATTAAAAGACACGGTTGAGAAGGGCAAGATTGGATATAGGTGCACTAGTAAGCATTTATAGTTAACATATGATCTTGCACATATCTTATTGAGTACAGTGATTTGCATGTCCGATCGACATGTAGTGAGTCACATGAGGATTAGGTATATCGGAGCTTTTCGAGATCTCTGCTGGGTTGAGAGTCAGGTTTGTTTTTGAGTGGGGCTCATGGATGCCGTCATCCGTGTAATGCTATTGTGGTATGCACGCTGAAGTGATTGGCTTTATTCTGGTCGGTTGGTATATAGATGAAGTAAAATGGATCTGTGCGCATTGAGTGCGAAGGTATCCCTGACCGGTCTTAACTTATCTTTTCCTCAATTATAAGTGCCCATGTGATAATTGAAGGAGGCTGCGCTATTTAAGCTTATCTACTATGATAAGAGAAAGCTTGATAACATTTCAGGAATAATAAAAATCTGTGTGATACATATGAGGAGGGTCGACCTGTAATAGTTCAGTGGAATATGGTTTTATAGATTGATTTAATACAGAATACAAAGAAACAAAGCTAATGTTTGGTAATCATAATTGTAGATGGTACAGTGCATGTGTCCTGCTTTGCGTCCATATAATGAGAGTGTGTTCTAGGTCTTCCGCACAAGCGTAGTGTGAAGGGCCAATGGTTCCTTATAGATATCGATAGTCACTGTCGAACTCAAAACTCGCTGTGGACAAATAGGAAACAATGCACATTGCACTGGTGCTATACACAAAAATGCATGGTACTTGGTTAGTTAATTCATGCGAGTACTAATACAGAAACGGTACTACACAATGAAAATAGCGTGGAAACCACATCATTGTAAATCACTAACAAAATTAGTACAGATGATTGTAGTTTTATGCAAAATTTCAGCGAAATGATTACAAAATACTCGCCATAATGTGAAAATATCATTTATTCGTGGTTTGTTTCATATCAAAACAACACAATCAATCGAAATACAAATGGTCATTAGTTACGAAGGTACAACACATATTCAGAAAATTTTTAAAAATAACTTATAGTGCACTCTATGCTGAACAAATCACAACCAATACTCAGATTGGTACAATCAATCTATGCTTGAATAAATCACACAAATATCTTAAGCAATGTTTTAATTTATGTTGAATAAAAAAAATACTCTTAAGAATATGTTTAACACAATCATCTGTATTATAAATCAGAAAAATCACTTCCGAAAAATATTGTTTACAATTTGGCATAATTTCTTTTTAAAAAATTACTCTAAAGCCAATTTATTTACAATAGTTGGTAGGATATACACCACATTGTGATGTCATACGGTTCTTGAAAATATTTAATCTGTGCATGGAAAAGCATCCCATATTAGAATATATGTAGCCATATGCCCCAATCTTTTTTTTTTTTTTATTTTTTTTTTTTTTTTTAACGACATTTTGGTGGGTTTGGTCAAGTAATTACATGTTTAATATAAACATTATCATTGTCACTTTATTTTTTGGCCCCATCTTAACATGGATTACATATACAATGTAATATTTCAAGGTAATTGCTGACTAGCATTCAGGGTTTGATAAACAGCAGAATCTTTAAAGACCCATCTTTACTGCCAGATCCGGGTGCATAACCATCCATCGTTTCTGAATTTCAAATCCTGCTTGCTTATGTCTTTTTTTGCTGTTTTTCTTTAGAAATTGTTGAAGGGTGATGCATCAAAGGATGGAACGTATGGCTTCAACTGTGCATGATGAATACTTACTTAAAGATTATTGTCCTTCATTCATACGTCAAGGTAAAAAAACAAACATGAAATCTGTCAGTGATTACCCACCGAATTTTAAACAAGAGCCATGGGCCATCACCACTGTAGTGCCTTGGCACACTGTTGGCAGATGTGATTTAGAAAGATTTAAGTTTCATTAGTTTGGTGGATGAACATTTAAGTCAAATTTGAATCCCTGTTGTGGCCTTGCCTAATTCCCGGAGGTTGCTTGATGAATTTATTCTACCTATAAGGCGGTAAATGTGTGTCATTTGTGTCTTGAGAAGACAATTTTTTAATAACATGATTCAAATGTAACTTTGATACCTATGTCTGGAACGTACCTGGGGCATGATTGACACAAACTTGATCCCTAACAGGAATGTCAATTAAATTCGGTTTTGGCCGATTTCTTTGAGAAGAAATTTTTAGATTTTCCTATATATTCATAATGTAACTTTGCTCCCCTATTGTTGGCCCATCGTACCCCGGGTGCGATTGGGACACTTAATTCCTCTAGTAGCATGAGTTCATATAAATGTCAAGCTTATGGCCCTAGTGGTTCTTGAGAAGAAGATTTTTAATGCAATAGACTCGTTTGGGGGCTTCCATTATTCAGATTGTGAGGCTTTCTCAGATGATGTAAAGTTTCTTACCTGGTTCGGTAACACTGTTTAGCACTCTTCATTTGTAAATATCTTGTAAGCAAGTAGGAGATGAGCGCAATGTCTCATTAGAATAATGGGACAAGAAAAATGAATTAAATCATCTATCCATTTTATGGACCAAAATTAACATATAAAAAGTCATGTCTGCAGATCTTGATGATAATCGATATTCAGCCTGATAACTGTAAAGGTGGCACAGTAGGTGGTCATCTCATAATTACCACACCCTCGAATCTTCGTAACAATTTATGTTCGTGTATGCGTGGTCAAAGTCAATTCGCGCAAATTTTGAACAATTATTGTTTATTATCATATAGTAACAATAATATTGCAGTATTTGTTTTTGTAAAGTGTAGATTAATTGAATAGACGAGAACTTGAATTGCTAATCTTATCAATGTTATAAATAAAGAATAATTCAATAGAGTGATAAAATTACCCTATGAGTCAAACATGGTGACAAGGACGGAGACCATGTCCCACTTCGCATGACTTGTGCCCTAGAGCGCTACAATCGTGGCAGGTCTCATTCCTTATTTACATTGTTGACACTCATAGGAGTATTAATTGTATATGATGTATGGAGCTCCATACTGCGGAAATAGTCACAATTTGGGAAGCTGTCTTTTTGGTAATTCATTAGGCTAGATAGAATAAGATCCAAAACTTCTGGGCTAATCAAATTTGCCCCCATGCTTATATTGCTTAGTAACATGCAGAGTTTGTACTATACTTTCAGACCCTGAGTCTAATGAACTCTAGATGGGACATCTTCCTCATTATAGACATTCTCTGATGAAAGAATATGAGAAATACTCTATTAAAAATAAATATATTATTCTAATGACATAACATCAAGAGTTTGGTGTTTTTTTTTGTGTTGATTTTCCACAATAATACAAATAAATGATTTATCATTTAATTCATTAAAAAAATTTGAAATATTATTTAATGCTACTCGGCGGTATACAGGTGCGTATTTTTTTGTGGATCAATATTTGGTTTTTTTGTTTTAGTTTTGCTAAAATGTTATAGTATATTACCTAAGCTTTCCAGTATCTTGTTGTAGAAGTAAAAGTTCGTGCGTCTGTTAAGAATGAAACCTCTTAAATCAGATCGGATAGTGGCTATTGACATCATTGTCTTAGTAATCTTTTCCAGTAAACAGATGGAACGCACAATATCCTCTGACATGGGCAATGACTTAATTAGCTTATTGAAATGTCTTCATCAACAGCTAGAATATGATTGTATTTTGTCTTACCTTACACTCCCATTCATTTTTGAAGAATATCAAAAATTGTGCTTCTCTCCCTTGTAAATATAAACCGGAAATCAAAGATATTTGATCTGTTAAACTCAGGATATCTAGAAAAATCGTTGGTACTGAACCTAGAAATGTCGGAAGTGGTATTGAATAGGTATTATAGACTTCTCCAGGAAACTTATGGTCTAGTGAATAGTAAATTGCAATATGAATGACTTAGTAAGTTAATTTCAGGAGATTACTCGTGATCTGAAAATTGAGATGTCCTAGGTAATGTGCACTTTACCGCAAAAATCCTGAAATATCAGATTATCTAGAATACAAATGGTAGCATCAAACATTTCAGTTGTGAAAAATCTGAGAATTTACTGATGTCAAGTAACACGCAAAGTCTCACTTAACATATCAGTGGTTTGATTCTATTATGCCTTTCCTATACCATAAAATTGAAAAAAAGTTGAAAATAAGTGTGATCATTATTAATGTTTTTCTTCTTAAAGAGTTAAATCTGTCCTAGCATCATGATTAATGAATTGTGTTGCTACACCGGGAACTTTCCATTAAAGTGTCTGTGAAGGAAAGGAAACATTAAATACTTTTATTAATACACAAACATGTTATAAAAGCATTCATTGTCCTGAGTAATTAGTAATGTTTGCTGCAAATAATTATTTTGCACCAATTACCGATTACTTAGCCAGTTTTGCATGTAGCCTTGTCGTTCAAGAGATGTGACTGCTAAAATTTGGGTGGAATAAACAGAATATGTAGCTGAAACTTATCACACAGTAATGTGCATAAATATTAAAGAATAATGCTACCTTCATCAATGCCTCCTATCTTATTAAGTCTGGAGAGCGCAGCAATTATTCAAGTTGAGTTATATTTCAAAAGATATGATAATTTAAAAAATAAGCATGATATTTAATAAATATAGAGAAAGGAAAAATAAGGGAGAATAATATGATTTTAACCATAACTCAGAGAGTTTAGAGAGAAAACAACTATAGGTCTTGATCGTGTAGAAGTGATAATTTAATGACTAGGGGTTCTTATAATAGAACACATCCAGAGGCAGGAATAATTAAAAATCGAGCTTAGAGATAATAATTCACCAATTGAAATATAATGGGCACAATTAAGTTTGAAAAGTATTAAAATAGCGGTATAAATGAAACATTCACACTTTTTCTTGTAACGGCTGAAGCTGCACAATGATTGTCCAAGCAGGATCTAACAGCGGTTCGTCGTTATCCCGTTGAACCTTTCCTTGAGATGGAATTGGTATTCAGTGATTAAAAGAATGTTCTAAATTAGTTTTACTGAGAGAATGTCATGCTCGAATTGGACACAATGGTCGATGCTGAACATTAGCGCAGCATCCACTCGAGTTGCGTATCGCAGTTTGAAGTGATATCCTCGGGTTTCCGCGACTTCTGTAGGCGCTGCAGAGCCGCAATGGCTTCTGGAATAGTGTAGGTGTTTACCACACAGCTTTCTTAGTGATGTTTGTGGGCGGTAAGTGACGCCGCTGCAAAGCCTGCTGTTGAGGTAAACGCTTGCGGATTGACTGCGAGAGTTCGAGGGACTGAATTCGTACTAACAATGAGGTAGTGTAATGAGTCGGCACCAGGGAGTGAAGTATATAGGCAGATATGCAATGCTTTATGATGTGATTTCCACTCTTGAAGGTACTCAGTGTTACGATTTCGGGGAACAAAGGGATATTCTCATTTCGACAACAGAGTCACTGTGTTGGCCACGGTATTTGATCGACAGTTGTCGAGATATATCTCTTAAGGACTGTGGATAACGGGATTTAGATGTAATTCCAATTCTAGACAGATTGCTTTAATTGATTTAAGGTCAAGTTGAAGGAATTAAACTGTCGAGACATCTGAGTATTTAGACCCGTTCTAAGTAGGGATCTGCTAAGTCAGTTGCAATCGTTGCATAACTCGCACAGAAAGTGCAAGTAAGTTTGTAAATGAATAACGCCTACTTCACGAAAATGTAATAAAGTTGTTGTAATTGAATAATAAGAGTATACGAACAAAACGGACTTTGCAAATGACGCAAGAATTGTTTTTATTGAAAACGATGCTTGAAAACTGCAATGTGCAAATAAAAGGGCCTGAAAAGATATTAAACTCTACAGACTGAATCGGGCCTCAAAATTAGGTGCTTACGGTACGTATATAGAATTATATAAACGCAGATTATAAAGATAATTAGAGGAAGTATCTGATCAGAAATTTCTGTACGGGCTATGGAAGAACGGGACATTTGATGCCATACTAAATTCAATTTTCAGGAAAATGTCGCCTCAAAAAGTATATTTTTGAGTATCGAATGGTTTGAAATCAAAATATCGATTTATTAATTCTGTATCGTTTCAAATTTTTTAGTGTTCAGTATAAATGTTCACATAATAGATCAGAGTAAGCCACAAGAAAGTTCTCTGTCTTAGTATCATTGTATGCTTGCATAACCGTGTATAATACAATTATGTAATAATATGTGGAACGATTGGAATTAGGGCTAGGGTTTGTTACCGATATGTCATAATAGATTCAATTAATATAACTCTCAGTTATTCAAGAATGGTTAGTGCTTTGATATCAGCGGCAAGGCTTTTAGTATAAGAAAACTGAATTTGGTTCAGATTTCAGAGCTTGCTATATTGTTATATAAGAATACTTCGAATTTAATTCGAGCACATCGACCACATGATTGTAATTTCTAATAATTATTTTAACAACAATCAGATTTGTAAAATGGTAAAAATGCTTTAATATTTAATATGAAAGATAATTTAACCGAAACAAGGACATTGCCTGGGACATTTAGGATGCAACCATCAGTGGGAATATCAATAATATGCTTATGCAGTTTCGATTAAATAACCTAAAACATTTGTATTCGAAAAAATAATACTTCATGATTTATAAACTACAAATTTTAAAACATATTTTCAGACTAATTTGATAAATAACTTTAATACTGAATATTAAACCAGAGACAATAAAGTTAATGAAACTATATGGATATAGAGCTCTGAGAACCAATTTTAGTATAAATTGAAGTAAAATAAAATTGATTACACCATGTAAGCATTTTACAATGACACATCAAAAACAGAAAAGGAACAATACATCCACCATTTGTATGCTTTTTCTAGCGATGTAGTAGTTGAACCGAAGTTTAGGTCTGCAATGGTTTACTGAAATTCATGTGTCATTGTAGCAACTTGAAATCCTTGTGGAGCAACATTTTTCAACCGAAATTCTATCTCTCTGTGGACTTGCTGATCTTTCTTGACTGTGTTTGTTGATAGGATGGCAAGACTTTTCTTGTCTCTCCATAGTGTTACAACCAGATTTCCTTTCTGATTGACAGTAGAGTCACCCTGATTTTTTAATTTCACGGTCTTAATTTCTTTCGGCATCCCTTTTCTTTTTGCTTTCACTGTACCACATGCAATGGTTCCGTTGTCCCATAGGAAGAGATCTGGTGAAGTAAAAAAAACTATCACAATATACATGATCGCACAAATTCAACACTGGTTCCATGAGATCCATCACCGCATGTCCTCCTAGGTTTCATACATGCCAACTTTTGAAAATCTCCATGGGGGATTTTGCACGCGACAACTTTTTTCAAAGCTCTAAATTTGCGACATTTTGTCGTGAATGCAGATGTACATTTTTTCAAAGACAATAGCAATCTAATTTTTGTACATGTATCAATATCATATATCAACATCAATTTCTTTCTTTTTAACATCCAACAAAACTAAATAATAACATAAACATACTTTGAAAACTATGCATAATTA
>CAJDSM010151845.1:0-12168 GCA_903981925.1 Ostrea lurida
TGCTACTCCGATCCTAACTATAAGACCTAAGAGACACGCTACTGTAATCAAGTGATCTGAGCGCACTCAGAATATCGGTACCTGCAGTCTTCACAGGACCGCCACCCCTGATACACTCGAAATGGCCGACCGCATTCGTTAGTGAGTATTCCGCTCCTTTGCACGTACTGTGAGTATGCAATCGTTGCAGATAACGGCATCAGCATCCTCTTCTCTTCCATTTTCCTAGTCCTGCAATATGAGAGAGAAAGATGTCCCGCTGTGTGTCGGAGATAGCGTTCAAAGTAGTATAAACATTAATTACGTCTGGTCACAGTATTAAAATAACATGTAATGCACTAAACAGTCCAAGTAGTCTGGGCACCGTTAAACATACACCAAGTTTAGTTCTGGTCACAGTTTAAATAATGTAATGCACAAAATGTTTGTGTTAATTGAAGTGTGATGCCACGGGAAATAGTCCTGGCTTCGGGCGAACTGGAATCTTTGCTACTCCCTCAGTGATTATTACGTTAATTGTATACATATCCATTCTTTTACAAATTTCATTTACCTATCGCCAAAGGACGCAAGCTCTTTACAAAACCCAGACTTACTGCCCAAGCTATCAGACCATTATTTATTTTGAGTCTTGGAGGTATAAAGACATACAGAGGGGATTCTAAACTGTGATTTTGTTTTCTCTCAGACAGACCTGGAGAACCACAGGACTATACACTGAGGGCTGGTTGCCACGCGGCTGTTTTGAGGCGGAGACAATTAGGCTCGACAAATGGCTGAAAAAGATGATGATTCAAAGAGAAGACGCAAGCATGAAGACACTCAACAACCCAATTGTAGGGTCAGGTGCAAGACATTCACAACTACCACATTGTCTACATCCTGCCTAATGTGTACTACATACACAGCTACAGATTGTCTACATCACGCTTAATGTGTACACATCACAGCTATAGGGCTGCGTTCAAGATCGTAGCGGCTAACATAGCCCGCTTAGGCTAGAAATCTAGCATCTGATGCTCATATGGAAATACGCTGTTTCGCTACGTCGGGCTAGGGCTAGCATTTGACCGTCCAAGGTCGTAGCGCTTACCGAGCTCTACGTAGACCGCTACGATTCTTGAACGCAGCCCTGATGTCTATATTCACTGACTTAATGTGTACATAACATCAACAGATACATATCTACATCACAGTTATAGGGTGTCTACATACAGCACCAGATGTCTACTCACTGCTAATGTTGTACTACATTCCACAACTACAGATGTTTAACTTTTCACTTTGCGTTAATGTGTACTTTACATTCACAGCTACAAATAGTTTTACATCACTTTTTACTGTGTAACTACATTCACCAAACTACAGATGTCTACATTCACTCCCTTTAATGTGTACTAACTGCAATATTACACATAGCCTACATGTGTACCAATTGTTCATTTAACAATGGCCATTTTTGACATGGCCCTTTGGCGTTATTTTTTTAGAGTCCAATTTTAAGTGTGACCTTCTTTCTTGAACTAGGTGCTAGAAAACAGAACCCAAACGCAAGTCGTAAAGAGATTTGAGAGAATATTGACCAACTCTGGAGGAGGTGAGGGACTAGAAATGCTCGCCATTGCGAAAGGGACCATGAAGGACATTGGCTGAACATTCCACGACTGAAGTACCGAGAAACAGCTGCAGAGGCTTCAGGAGAGAAGAGTGAGGAGAAAGAGGATCAGGTGAGATCAAGGGAGGAGAGAGAGAGGAGAGATCAGGTTGAGATCAAGGTGGAGGAGAGAGGAATGGAGAGGAGATGCAGGTGAGATCGAGGGAGAGAGATAGATCAGGTGGGATCGAGGGAGAGATCAGCGTCTGAGATCGAGGAGAGAGAAATGCCAGGAGTTTTTATCTTTCTGTCAATTCTTGTTAACTGCTTTTTTGGTTTATTTGTTGATTGTAAAACCATGACTTCAACATAGAATAATAGGTTTTTCGTCTCTGTCACATTTTCCTTTTTACTACATGTGGTCTGTCTATTGTAGATCTTCATTGTGCCTAGCTTATCTGTATTCTAATTTGTGTTTGCTGACTTATGAACCTTTATGATGTTTCTGTTTGCTGACACCATGACCTTTATATTTAGTCGTTATTTTGGTGAGGTAATGGGTCAATAGTATCAAACGACTTCAAGATGAGGAGATTACAAGAGACGAACCAAAAAAGGGGCCGGGCAATTGGGCCCAACGCCCACAGGGGCTTGGAGTTGTGGTTGCCCGACGACAGATATACTAATGTCCGGTAAGTTACTGCCCGACAAACAGATATACTTAATGTCCATAGGTACTGCCCGACCCAACAAGCATATACTATAGTGTCCATCAAGTACTGCCCGACCCACAGAGGATATACTAATGTCTGTAAGTCTGCCCGACCCACAGATATACTAATGTTCGTAAGTATAATGTGGAAAATAAGATGTTGTAAAATAAAGGCAGTATTTCTAAAAATTTTCTTGATGTTAGTCTGTCAATCAGTCTTCCTGTCTTTGCTTTCAAGCACTCCTTTGTCAGAAATGGAGTAAGTAGAACTATACAGACCCAAAAGTTAGATTATATTGTAAAACCTATCATTCCCTTTTAAAATGTTTCTTAAACTTTGCATCATTCGAATTTTGTTAAGCATTATTCTTGGTTATAGTATAAAGAAATAAAAACGCAATGACTAATGTTGTGGGTTATATCCCCTTTAAGTACAGAAATTTGTCTTAAATAACAAATGATTTACTCCTGACTGGTGAGGAGAATGTTGTAACGTTCCCATTGAAGGTTGGTTCACTACACCTAAAAATGTGATCCATGTGCAGCAGTTGTAACGTCCCATGAAGGTGGTTCATTACACCTAAAATGCTGTCTCATGTCAGCAGGAAATATATGATGATGTGTATTAAGTACATTTGTGTTGAAAAAAAAACAAAATATGCAATTTGTAATAGGAAACATAATTTTCTCAAACCATTCGTTTTGATAAATATAAACAAAAAAGACACTGGCTGATATGAACTTTGGATCAGTTAATCTACTGCGTTCTTGATGGTAAAACAAAGTGAACAAACACAAATTAATTTTAAAAAAATGTAAATTATATCCTGTGATGAAGTGGCATTTAGAGGAGACTAGATGCTCGTGAGCAACCTTTAAAATGTTATAGATTTGGCTAAATTCAGGATTTTAAGGTTAATTAGTTAGTTTTAATATTTACCATTTCTGTGTGACTTTTTTAAAAGTTTGCTTTCTGTAGGAGGATACAGGCACCAGAAACAGTAGAACCAGTCAACAGGGCAGTAAGCCGGCGGTGTGGGTCGGAGCATCGGAGGGTCAGCCAGCGGAAATCCTCACTGATGAAAACTCGTCCAAAACGAACGCGGAAAAAGTGAACACGTCCAACACAAAGAAAGTCAGAAATCAGTGACCAGGGAGAATAACTCTCTGGACAGAAACAGACAAATGGCTCTGTTGTGGTCAATGTAGTAGAGAGTGGTCAGAGCCTCGGGCGACGAGACGACAGTAAACAGGGGGGCACCTGTCACTCCCAAAAGATCTCCCTTCCCCAGCCAACATCAGGGCCGTGTCCAGGCAGTAACGTCTCAGCACTGAGCATGCTGGGTAATTTATTTCTGAGAGTGAGGGAAAGGCGGACACCTAGTGGTGGCAGATTACGATTAGATGAGCAGTTTTCTTGGTGGATTGCTACCTTTATTTGAGATTTCAGGCCAAAATAACACTTAAAGCTCTTGGAAAAAGTGTGTCATTTTCTCTGATTCGTTATAAGATAATGTAGTACACACTCACAATTCTGATCAGAGGCTGTATATTGACAAATTATACATAGCTGTTGATTTACATTCATCATACTTATAAAATTACAGAGGAGAAAAAATATAACTGTATGTACCAGGAAGAATGTTGATTATGAAATTAATTTGGATTATATGAATGTTTTTTAAATCTGATATTTATATATACACACTGTATTTAATGAAATTTCAGTTGGTTTATGATGTCACAGCGAAGTTTCTGTGAGTCGTGTTTGCTGTCGTGTATGTGTTGTAGAGAATAGTTTACGCTGTACTGTACGTGAACCAATGTTAAACTGGTCCCCAGGAGTGTGGCTCAATGTCCTCGGAGCATTAATCTGTCATGTTTCGGAGAAATAACTAGAGCATGATTTCATTCCTGTCAACTCTAATCTACTACACAAGTAAATCATTATCACATAATTTTGTAATTACAGTTTGAACTTAGACTGTATCTGAAAACATTGAGATATTCTTGGAAGTTTTTTTCTCGTTCCTCTCATATCGAGTTTCAAAGGATGGAACAAGGTTTGACTGTAATTATCGACCCCTGAAATAAAACTTTATTTGTTATATATATATTAATATTGCGAAATAAATGTAATTTCTCTTAATCAACACGATTCATTTCTTTGTTGGGATTTGATGATATTTGGGGGTTAATTTTCATAGATAGAACCGGTTAATAAGGCCACACCAATTTGTAAAATAGCTTCTTCGATTTATACAAACTAAAAAAGTGACGGGCGAGAGGGCGAAGTGCACCAATCGCGTATGAGTCCAGTATTTATTTTATAAATAATATTTTTCCTTATTGGAGATTAAATTTCTTAATTGAGCGTTGAGCGATACATGAAATTATAAATATTACTTAAAGAATTGAGAATTATACGTAATTTCAAATAAGCGTTCGCTTTACAAATTAACATCTAAGATCATTAGAAATGGAACTTTAACTCTATTTTTACAATTAGTTATATTGAGCTATAACATATAGAAAGATAGAATAGCTTAAAACAGGATTACAATGTCAAGAACTTTCTCGGTAAGGGCCCTGTACGGGTTGGTTTCATGTTATTGGTCAAGACCAAGTGTATTCAAGATTGGGTGTTGTGCTTGTTTGTAAAATGTCGAAAAAAATTGTGGACAAAATTTTGGACATGTGAGCGACCTTATCGTTTTTTGATAATATTTATTATTTGGATTTATCCTAAGAATTAGGGAAGAGAGTCGAAGTCCGTAGAACTAAATTACATAATTGGCATGGTTCACGTACTCTTGACCGAATAAGGGAATCTACGTGTCGTCTACTTCTGACAGACGTCCATTCTATTTCTTCTTGTTACTGAGTGGCTACAGGATGTTACGATATTGATCCCAGACAATCCACTGATTGGCTATGGTTCACGAGGTTCACACAAAAAAATATTACTCGGGGTTGCTTAAGAACTTAGCTGGATATAACAGGGCGCTATATTATCCTGCCAAAAATAATTATCAAAGAAGATTGATCTCTGAGATTTAAGAAACATCACATTTAAAACATCAATCAAAAAACAGAATTTGTCTGTCATCAAAAGAGTCAATCAATAAACAGAATTTGCTCTGTTCAGAAAAAACGTCAATTCCAAACAGAATTTGTCTGTCAGAAAAACATTCAATCAACAACAGAAATTTGTCTTCAGAACAATACGGTCAATCAAAAAACAGAATTTGTACTCGTCATATAAAGAGTCAATTCAAAAAAACAGAATTAGTCTGTCAGAAAACGTCAATCAAAAAAAACGGAATATGTGTCTGTTCAGGAAAAGTCTATCAAAAAACAGAATTAGTCTGCATAAAAACCCGGTTAATCAAAAAACAGATTTTTATCTTTTTGCCAGAAAAACGGTCATTCAAAAAAACAAAATGTGTCGATAAAACATCAATTCAAAAACAGAATTTTGTCTCTGTCATAAAAACGTTCAGTCAATATTTAGAAATGTTTCTGCCATATTAAAAACGTTCAGTCAATAATAACAGAATTAGAATTTTGTCTGTCATAAAAACGTCAGTCAATAACAGAATTTGTCTGCCATAAAAACGGTCTATCAAAACAGAATTTGTCCATTAAAACACGTCAGTCAATAACAGTATTGTCTGTCAAAAAAGAAAACGTCAATCAAAAACAAGACATTAGTCTTGTCAATAAAAAGAGGTATATAAAAAACAGAAATTTGTCTTTTGTTCAAAAAGGACGACCAACAACAAACAGAATTTGTCCGTCATAAAAACGTCAATCAAAATCAGAATTTTGTCGGGTCATGATCTAACGTCATTCAACAAACAGACACGGGAATTGTCTAGTTCATAAAACCATAAAATTAAACAACCAGTCAAATAACATAGATTTGTCATTAAAAAACGTCAGTCAATAACAGAATTTTCTGCCAAGTAAAACGTCTCAATCAAGAAACACAATTTGTTTGTCATAAACACGTCAATTCAAAAACTGAACTTTGTCTCATGCCAGAAAACGTCAGTCCAAAAACAGAAAATCTGCCAGAAAATCTCAGTCAAAAACAGAATGTGTTCATATAATACGTAAATCAAAAAAACAGAATTCGTATCTTTACCAAAAAACGTCAATCAAAAACAGACTTTGCCTAAAAAACGTCATTCAAAAACAGAATTGTCTGTCCTAAAAAGTTAAATCAAAAACAGAATTTGTCCGTTCATAAAAACATTAATCGAAAACAAAAAATTGCTAGAAAAATGTTCAAACATAAAAACAGAATTTATCTGCCGTACAACCCAGACAGAAAGTGATGTTCAATCATAAAATAAATTATTTCTGCCATACAACGTCAGTTCTTTCCTTAAAATGGAATTTTGACACTTGTTTTTTTCAAGGGTAGGGCAGTTACAAGGATTATTTCTCTGATATTCTCTGCAATTCAGAAACTGAATTGATACAATTGTTATGTACAGGTACAATATGTAGCCTACTAACTTTAATTTAATTAAGAAACTTATTAACAAAAGCCTCCAGAGCTCGCCGTTCTTGTTGTACATGGCCCACGCTCTGGTGACGTTAACAATTTGAATAATTGAAAATAGTCAGGGCTGGCGTTCAAGTCGGGGTAGCCGTTTAGGCTAGAAATCTAGGACATGTATCTTGAACGCACTGTATGAATAAACGCCTTGGTTCCGCTACGTCAAGGGCCTAGCCTAGCTAGCATTGTCGTTCAAGACCTTTAAGCGGCTACGTAGGGCTCGGGGCTAGCGGCTACGTTAGGCTACGATAGTCGCTACGGTCTTGACGGCATGATAGGCTAGGCCCTACGCTTAGCGATAACAAGCGTTATTTCATATACAGTGCGTTCAAGATTACCTTAGGATTTCTGCTAGCGGCTAACCGCTACGATCTTTGAAACGCAGCCCCAGTCATCCGATTGTAGTGAGGTATTGATTCTCGTATTAATTTCGTGATTGATTCTCGTACATTTCCGTGGGCAATGAATTCTCATAAATTTTCCGTGAATTGCAGTCCCATAAATTTTCCGTTGGATTGATCTCGTAAATTTTCGTGGTAAATGTGATTCCGTAAATTTTCGTTGAACTGATCTCGTACATTTCCGTGAACTGATTCTCGAATTTTCCTGTGAATGATTCTCGAGACATTTCCGGAACTGATTCTCGGACATTTTCCTGTGAACTGATTCTCGTACATTTTCCATGGATGGATCCTCGTACATTTTCTGGAGTTTGTCCTGAAATCAATAGCAAGTCACATTAGAACGAATATATGATGGGACCAGATGGTCTGTTATCTTGTATATTTCTGATAACGAATAGCCATGTTTGCAATTTGTTTACTTTTTAAACATATTCTCATTGTCTTCCGAATTGAAAAAATTGAACAAAAATTACCTCATTGACTGAAGACACACAGATCGAAACATGAGAGCAGTTTGATATTAAACAGCCTGTAACAATGGTGTGTTAAGATCTTTAAAGAAGGTCCTATTCGTGGTCTCAACTGATTCAGATAATGATGTCTTACTTTCGCTAGTAGATATTAATTTCACATTTAATAATTTATTGTCTTTTATGATAAAGAACAACATGTTTACCGATTTCCTCATGCATTTATAGATATCTATGGATCTGGCACAGGTAGGGTTGCTCCGTGTAATGAGGAGGGTTATGTTTAAGAACACGTCATTCGTATTACAAAGTACACATTCTAAGTTTGAAACACAACTTTTTAAATGGACGGATTTCGTATATGGTTCGATTTGTACACTCCTATATTGTCCTTCAGATTCCTTGTGCTTTTCGTGAGGAGGCGACGGGTTAGAAATGGGGGCGGGTCTTTCTGATGAGGGGTTCGCAAACCGAGGGCATCTTGTCGCAGATGCCATCCTTGCCTCAAAGGCCAATAAAGCGCCGAGGCACAAGCCTATGATTTTGCAGCCTTTCACCGGCAATTAAATGACGTTTCTTCCGGATTGTCAAAATTCTCTAGTGACGCCCGTTAAACAAAATACATCCAATCTATATTCATAACAGAAACTTTACATGAATGGCATGGTGCTATATTTCGTACAATCTCTATTGTCGTTATAAACGAATTCTCAGTTTACCTTTAACATGACCCATACCTATTTGAGTTCTAATGCTGTCTGATGTGTTGTCCAATCTAGCCAGTTGTTAAGCCGGTTATTTCTCACACGCACTGGATTTCTCTGCGACTACGTAACGTGTATTGTCTCGTTTACATGAGCCCCAACACTTATGGACTCCCGGCGGTGTGTGACCGGTCAAAAGAGGATGCTTACTCCTCCTAGGCACTTAATCGCACCCTCTGAGTGTGTCAGGAGTTCCGTGTTTTTTGCCCATTCTGTTTTTGTATTCTAATTTTAGGATCTCTACGATATTGATCACTGTTCGTTATCTTTTGGCCATTACCTTTATATTTTAAAGAGATTTAAAGTCAAACTAAATTGACGAAGAATTATTGTCTACTTCTTAATAAAGAGGCCTATAAATCAAAATATTCTTCAGACCAAATAACATTTCTACGGTAGCTTATTTTGTATTCTGTAACAGATAAGCATTCTTACACTTTTAATGTATTCTTGCAACACAATTAATCATAGTGAAAATACACATACCCTTATTTTGTATTCTTCAGGATATTAACATCTATAGCGAGTGTTATAATCTCTTACTTTCTCTTATCATAACGAAAGGTGCATAGATATACATACTCTTCAGCCGTGTGGATCCTGCTGCACCTTGTTGACTACATATAATCGGCCAACACTAAAGCTAAGTTTAAGAGTCCTACAATATTATTCAAAAGCGATGATTCTTTTATAATATTTCAGAAATAGTCTTCCGCTTTTCTGAATTTGTCGGGCTAGTCCGGATTACCCTTTCCCCGATAGTGGGAAGTGACAACAGAAACCCTTTAAACAGGTACGTTTCGGATGATATCACTGGAGAGAGAACTGTGATTAAGGGTTAATTTTCTGTGCTGGGGATGTGAAGGTAATTTCTGTCTGGGATGATCGGGTAAGTCAGCTATACCACTCTAGTACTGGGAAGGTCCCATGTGAGGTCATGGTTCTTGGTCTGGGGATGGAAGGTCATTTTGTCTGGGGACCGTCAAGGTCATATTTCCTGTCTGGGACCGTGAAGGTATTTCTGTCTGGGGATGTGAAAGTTAATTCTGGTCTGGGGACCGTGTAAGGTAATTTCTGTCGGAGACGTCAAGGTAATTCTGACGTGATCGTCTGCGAAGCTGTGCTAGGTAAATTTGTCATATCCTATTTGGTCTCGTTCTAAAGCGCGGAACGGGCATTCCTATGTCCTTGTTTCCTGTTCACCGTATTTTCATTTATAGATTTTGTAAAATATTATTTCTCTTAATGCGATTGCTAGGACCATTCCATACTAGGAGTGAAAATTAAAAAAGGTTTTTTTCCTAACTTCTTTACAAATGGAAAAGTTCAGTAGGGTTAGGAATTGACATCAGAAATAGTCGATTTAAAAGAGGTAGACACTAGAGATTTAAGTACAGTTATCCTTCCTATTTTGGTGTTAGATACCCCCTCCCCCTTTTTTTTTTCCAATGGTTGCATTACTTGACGTTTGACACCAGTTAACTTTCGCCTTGTTGTCTCGAACAAATAAACACTCTATACATACGCTTATTTCTGCATTCTCTTAACACAATAACATTCTATACATACGCTTGATTGTGCATTTCTCGACAAATAACATTGGGGATCCGGGGGTTAAAATAGGTCCTAGGCAGTCCCTTGCGTGTCGTATTAATAAGCGCCGAACTGAATAGACGGTTCATTCGTTGATGAGACTCCAACAATACCGAGAGCCCTCCAATGGTGACAGCAGAGTGGTGGCACGAAAAGATCCCTCCTGCTCATAAGACCCTCGACCGTGCCTAGACATGGCCTTAAAATTATTGCAGCCCTTCACTGGCGATTTTGGTGACTTATCCATATGAGTGAAATTATAGTCTTCATGGATAGGGCACGTAAAACAATAAATAATCATCAAATCATTTCTAGTATACTTATTGTGTATTCTTAACAATAAACATTCTATACATTTAGTATCTTGTATTGTCTAATACGCAATATACAGTTCCACACCTACTCGCAAAGTGACATTTTTACCAGACTTTATTTTTGTATTCTCTAACAAATAGCATTCCATATGTTTTACGTGCCCTGATGTAACTCTTTAATCGCCAATACCTCAATTTAAGCTAAGTTTAAAGTGTCCCTACAATTTTCAAAACATGATATATTTTATTAATATTCAGAAATAGTTCTTCCGCTTTTCTGATTTTTCGCTAGGTCCGGAAATTTCCCGAATGTGGGGAAGTTGACAACAGACTATCGGTTACGTTTGGAGGATCCTGGTGGGGAACCGTTGAAGTATTTCTGTCTGGAGACCGTGAAGGTAATTTCTGTCTCTTGGAGATTGTTTCAAGGTAATTCTTGTCTGGGGCGTGAAGGTAATTTTCTGTCTGGGGACTGTCAATGGTAATTTCTGTCTTGCGGGACCGTCAAGGGTTAATTTCTGGTCTTGGGGACTGTCATAGGGTATTTCTGTTCTGGGGAACTGTTCAAGAGGTAATTTCTGTCTGGGACCGTGAAGTAAATTTCTGGTCTGGGGACTGTCAACGGTTAATTTCTGTCTGGGGACCGGTAAGGTAACTTTTCTGACTCTGGGGGACTGTGACTGTACATTTCTGTACACTACAGCGGAACGCCATGTGAAAGCCATACCTTGGTCGTGTTTAGTCTGAGTATGCGTGCTAAGTGTTATAGAGGTGGACCTTATTTTGCATAATTCCTATCTTTAGTCTCGTCTAAAGCGCGAAGGGAATCTCCACGTCCTTAGATTTTGTATTGTCATAAGTATTACTTATTACCACAGAGATTTGCCCCGAAATTTGGGGAATTAAATTGTCCACGGTGATTAAGATTTTCCATCTGTTTTAAAACTCACGAAACCGATTGGTAAAACTTGAATGCGGTCTTGTTGAATATAGTCTTAATAGTATACCAATATGCAATATTAATCCCTGTTAAAATTTGGTTCGTGTCCTGGTCGGTGTGTTAATTCATTTATAAAGCGAATTAGATTTGCGGCGGGGGGGGTAGTGCCGGATGTGGTTCTATACTATATTTATTTTCTATTGGTTTTATTTATTTATTTAATTTTGTCGGGATGGTTTTTGGGCCCTAGGGGGGGGTAGTGATAATGAAAACATACAAGGTGATATAATTATATAAATACTTGCAATGCCACCACGCATTACTGTCCTCAAATTAAACAATGACTTATAAAGACACCAGCTTCAACCGTGTTTTATTGACAGGAACTCGATATTTAAAACATGCGATATTAGGAAACGGAGAAGGAAAATTACATCAAGTAGTTAAGGAAATAATTCTGAATGTAAGTAATTGATACTCTAGAAGTTGACGCCACTGGTTATGTGTTCTTAATTATGTGACGTACATTTATATAGTCATTTTACATATTGAAATGTTTTACATATCGAAATAAACTATTTAATCTCTTTAATGGACTTTTAACAATACTTTAAATGTTAATATTTAGGCCTGTGTTTGACGCTATATATAAGTGATAGGTCGCGGGATTTTAGCTTAGTGCGCTGTGTAGTGCGGTATTAGCGTCCTTTGTCCTACAATATACACACTTTTTTGTGTCCTTGTTCTATTGTTGTTTGAGTACACGAGGAGAGCCGCCCCCCTCAGACCGGACCTATTGATTCCGGT
>CAJDSM010151875.1:0-10736 GCA_903981925.1 Ostrea lurida
AGTGAAGCGTCCGGAAACTGAATCGGCATATTTGTTTGATCTTCAATTAGAAGTAGACCCAATATGTTTATTATGGTTATAGGGATATGAGTAAATTAAACACGTTTCATGTTAATGTATAATTGACTTAGACTAAATCATGTTTTAACAAATTGTACTTACATGCATCTAAGAGCAACCTAAATCGCATTAATGTAAGTGAAAAGACAGCCACGTTACAACAACTGAAACATTCAATATAAACGCATTGAATCATAAATATTAGCGCACCAAAAATGACATGAAATGTTGATGCAAAAGCATCAAACTTTGAAATATTCTCGGCTATTTCCAAAGGAACATACAGGGAAACGACCAACATTTCTTGTCCCCTATATTCTCCACGCCCTTCCTATATAAAATCATGCTTCCCAGGACAAATTGCAGAAGAAACTAAATTGATTTCAAACTGTTTAAAACAACCACATGATATTATGGGCAAATAGAGCAAACAATAAATAATGTTGAATTTGATTTTAGAATCCACTTTCGTCATACATCCAAAGTCTGCTGATAGTTCATAAACATGTATCAATGTAAACGGCAGAGGAATGAAGCAACCCGGATCTATGTCACTGGATGCATGGGCGATATAATTTGTGTTGGACTGGCTAGATTGGACATGCAAACAATTATGAGTTCCGTTAATAAAGCATCAATCAAAATATACATAGAATCAAAATTTGAAGTCGCCACGCATACTTCCAAACCAAATATCTTATTTTATCTATTCATTTACCCGAATCAATATTTGGAATCTCACCAATGGATGCTTCTATATTTTACCACCCTGCCATGTTGGAAGTTTAGCAATAGGACTAGCATTACGATGTGACAATCCAATACTTTCGTTCAAATTTATATAGCTCCATAACGAGAATTTATACATTAATATTTCCGGAATAATGCAATAAAATAATATCGTAATTAATTTGATTGTACAAGTAAAACATATTTTGATACATGTCATCTTTAACAAGCAATATTTCTATCATAAGCCTTTTACACATATTGTACATTCAAGCATCGATACATGCAAACTTTGACACAGCGGAACACTCTAAAAACGAAAGGGACACCCCAACCTCCTATCCAGCACAAGTTACAGATAGAATGTCAGTGTATAATTACATCCAAAGTATCATTTTCCACTCTAAGACAAAGCAAACAACCAGAGTAATTAACCTAATCCGAACCATAAGTTGCAAAGAGAACGATATTATGAATAGCATCGTCATTTACGGAAAACAATTACTCCCTCAGCGCGTTTTTGATCCTAAACCTCAAACAAGCTGAACTGATAAATCCTATCGGACTCTATCGAACTTGTCTGGATCATTTTAACTTAGTTCGGGTCCGGTGGTACTGTTAGTGAGAGTCGGGTGCCGCTGTATTGAAGCCACCCAGGTACAGACGTCAGTATTTAACTACCTCCGCCGGTACGCGAGTGGTAATTATCTCTGAATTTGCGATGCAGCGAGGCACCAGAATTTCCTTCTTAAGTATAGAAGCGGCGTAGTACCGGTGAGGTAACAATAAATAAAACCTTGGATCATCAACAATAACAAAAGCAGGTTACTCTTTCTCTTAACGCCGGTGAAAAAAATTGTGTATCTAATCTCTCTCTCAAGCTATCTGCTCCAGCGTGTGATTTCTTAACCAAGTCAATCAGAGGATCTTTTTTCATCTCAAAGATAACAATGTATATCTCGCACAATCGTGTTATTATCACATCCCTCTCGCAACACATCAACGGCGCGCAAGCGCGAACCCTGCGTTTGGCGCGCCCTCGTCAAAGAAATGTGAATAACCCTTACTTACGTATAACTTCATTCTCTTTTCACTTTTTACATTGTTGGTGTTGGTTTGTTGCTTGACTGTTGTTGTGTTTTCAGTCAATATTTATTAATAATTTAGTTCTTTGATCCTCATCTCTGCTTCAAACATTCAGGATCTGGTTGCTTAACTCCTTACTTCCTATGTGCCGGGTTCGGATTGTTGAATTCCTATTGTAATTCATGGGACATATAATTGTGGTGGGCTTCTGTCCTTGTCTCTGTTCTCTCTCTCATTCGTCTGTATGCTTGCTTAGCATTTTTGGATAGTCAGTCAAATTAGTTAAACGGGGACAAAATATAGCGATATCTCTGCATAGAATTACTTTTTTATGTAATTTGACAATATAGAATGGCAACAAGGACAACTCGACAATTGATAAACGAAAAAGTAAAACTAAAACACTAGTAGTCGTATCTTTCGTCTAACACACGGTACCTTGTCTGTACTTTATATCTAAATGAAGGTTGGCCGGATTTCGGAACGAAAAGTATGATACAGTTGCAGAAAAAAAAATATATCATTCACTAACAACATAATGGAAATTTTGGTACAGAATTTATTTCAAATTCAGATTGATACGCTCGTGAAATTCCAAGGCGACGGCACGGATGGCAAGTGGGAGAAGAACTGAACGCGTCTCAACTTAACACCTAGAGACACGACGATATTGTACAGTGAATTACTCGCGGTGTATAGATTACAGGGCTCGACGGGCGGCGGGAATGGAGCTATAAAGTGTTGTATCCCTCTTTGCAATTACGTCTTGGCCCTAACACGCAGTCGTCCCGTACCGAAGTAGACTATGAAGAAAGAACAAAAGCCCGAACCGTCCGGACAAAAATATTCACACCAGTACATTTCTACAACGCACGAGTTTTAAGCGACTTTGAGTAAGAAAAAAAAAAAACGAAACCAGTCCGGAAAAACTACCGGACAACAGCGGGAATTCCGGATAATGATGACAATAAGATCGTAACGTTAGAAAATAATTCTCCGCCTTCCCACAGAAATAATCGTTCCGGGGGAAATAGTGATTCGGAAGCGTCGCCTCGAGAATAATGGGCTGTTTCGCGAATAAATCCGAGGATGCCTCCGACACATGTTAACTGATTTTAATTATCATGGCGACTTCAATCATGGCCTAACAACATTATTACCAAAAAAACTCGTGTTGACTATAAGGCGGAAAGTTCGACTGAGGAACAACCCATGGCCTCGTCCGCAATAACACAGCCTTGCTTTAACTTGATTTCTCACACAGCTTCACCAATGATAATTCCAATCAACACAATTAATTCCCGCGTTTAAGTACAGTTAAAGTAATTATGGAAACGCCAAAGCGAAAGGTAACAAAGTATGTACTCTCGTAGCAGAGGTACACGCCTTGATTGACACTTCTTGGTTTTTATTCTCCCACATAGCGAGAAACAACAGTTCATTCTTTCCGTGTTATAATGAATACTTGTCGAATGTTTATGGCATTACTAGTAACACTAGATGTAACCATTACATGTCATATTTTTTTTCAAAAATCAGATATCAGAGTCACAATTTGTCTCCTTAAGGTAATTTCTCTCCCTTTACTATTCAAGTAAAAAATAACTTCCAATTTGATTTTTATGGTAACACTGGTAAATATCGACAAAGAGTATTTTTCAAACTATTCGAAGAGATAATTGCGACAAGATCAAACTCATTATGTCATTTCGACGAAAATATTGTCCATTACTGGAGAATACTAAAGGATTTGTCAATCTAATCTATCTACTCACTTTATAACTTTGGGATTCATGACAATTCCCGTCTCCCAACAAGCAAGCCTGGATATACACTGTCGTATAGCGTTAGACAGGGTTTCTATTCATCTTCTGTATTTACATTTTAAGCCCTACTAAATTGCTCTAAAAGGAATATACCTTTAACACTCATTAGTTCAATCGCCTTCAAATAATTCGACTTTTCAGCTTTGAACCTGTGAGTTTCGCAAAAGTTTAAATTGTCTTTGTTCAAATTTCTGTTTTTAAGTCCCTAGAGTCGATCGCCTAGTGATGCCACGTAACTAAATCAATCTTTATATTAGGATGATACTTCTTTTAACACCCGTTTATTGCTGTGCGTGCTCGGATAGAGGGTTTTTTTGTCAGGTATTTAACCACTAACTCGCCTGTGATTTGAGTAAAACCAATTAGAGTTTGAATTAGATGATCAACTTCACTTGTATGAAGCTGCATGACGGTAGGTCGTCTACCAAGCTTTTTTTAGTGTATGCGCGCTTAAGCCCCATATAATAACTGGCTTGTAGGTTCATCAATTATCTCTTATTTAGTGGCACTCTACTCAAAGATTGTGTTCCACTAATAGGTTCTGTGAACTTATTTGATCTTGAACCTATGAGGATCCCCTTAAGTCGAAAACTATTGAAGCTCTACTGATTTTCTTGTGTGAAACTACTTAGCCAAAGACCAACACTACTAGCTGATATCGATTCCTCGCACATTCTATCACAATCCGGTCGATTCGGATGGTTTATTGTCTTTGGATACCCTGGACGAGATACTCGACGAGTCAAGACTCATACAAGATATCATTCATTTGTCAAATGTATAGTCCAAAAGTAGTGGCGTTTTTTTCTCCATTATAAATGGGTCTTTTTGATAGGTGTCAAGAAGTGGTATAAAGTGGGGAAGTTAGGAAAACGGTGCTAAATGAGATTCGTCAAGGACAATGTCTTAAGATCTCGCAAACCTTGGAGCTAGTGTGAATGGCTAGTTCTCCATTTATTATATAAAAAGTTACCTGTTAGATCTAATTTCAATATGTCTTTCTTTAGCGGTAGTACGTATCCTCAGATAGTATCCTCTAAAAGATTGCTTTCGTTCTACCTACTTAGTCTGTCCTATCCACTCTCTGCGTTTCTCTCGACAATGTTAAGTTCGGAAGCTGTGGGTGAAGAAGTTAGCGGATGTAAACGAACTCTGCATAAACCGTAAGACATGTTTACAGTCACTCATCAAGCCTTACAGCGTTACATGTACAAGAAGTTTAATAACATAGTCTGGCGTACGCAAAGGCCAAAAAATATACCTTTTAAATGGATCTCGGTGTGTTAAACCGGTAACAGCGACAGAGCTGAAATATGACATAGGAGTAATCAAAAAATAAGATCGAGTAATATTTGTCGTAATACCAGTGTGCTATAACTCTAATTGGTGAAGCAATAGCAAGAAATGGTCTCCAGCGAAGACTTAATAAACTACTCATTGCAACGCCACAGCATAATGTCAGATTCCCCGGTCTTATGGTATTGAAATTATTACGAGGTATATATTATTATTTCAATATAAAGCGCCAGTAATTATACCAGAAAATAACAATATGGAATTCGAAATGTATTGGAACGGTATGTGCACAGGTATTTATTGATTGAAATTTGAAAACTTCCATTGGCTGGCTGGCTCTTTTTATGTTCAAATCATGTAGAAACTGACATAAGGATCCTAACTATTCAAGCTTGCAACCTCCCGAACACACCAAGGAACCGTTGCTATTTAAGAATTACAAAACGAATCAAGAAATAAATTTAGCCAGAAATAATTACTTATCAATTAAAACCAATTATGGACAGGAACTACTTAATCCCACCGATGCCAGTTCACACCGACTGAGACTACCATATCTAGCAACAACGTAAATTTAAAAGCAAATACAGTGTATAACCAATAATTGCGGATATCATCATAACAATTTCTGAAGACAAGGAATCATTATAGCGGACCGTACGTTACATATTTTGCGAAATCGATGACTATTAAACGAGAGAATATCAAATTATCTTGCCAACATCAACTTTTCTTTGTCTAGTAGATTGTTCCTCGCAAACAATGTGCAACAAAATAAACAAAAACAAAAAAATAAATTATATCAAGCAAAGATAACCACAACACGTGATCAATCCCTAAAGTTCAAATGAGAACACAAAACAGAGTTGGGCAACTTACGGACCCCGGACACACCAGGGGTGGGTTACAGGTGCCTAAGAGCGAGGATACATCCCCGTCGACGCTCAACCGGCGGCCGTTGAGCCCATTTAGTCTTGATCAAGCCAAACGGAGCAATCCGCTAGTATTTAAAAATACTGCATATGTATTGTTTCTTATTCCCATGGCAACTGATAAACATTCGACCGCTGGGGATAGATATTGGTGAGAGTTAATTATTGCTATCATATAAACTTATTATACGAAAAAGGCACATGCATTTCATCTTTTTCTGTAGTAATCGTTTAAACAGAAGTAAATTAAGTGTACTTACAGACTCTTCCATTCTCTAATTTTTCGCAGCATCATAGTCGCTGAATCACATGGTTTCATTCAATTGTTAAAACCACTGCAAGTGTTTCACTTCATTTCGTTTTTCTGTGAAGATAAATTACTACCAAGTATGTTATTTACAGCTCTATGTACATTGTACATGGTATGTGTTATTGTACACAAATGGTTGCCATACAATCAAGGAAACATTAGTATAGATTTCTAAGTGATGACATCACGCAAACAATTTTTCTTCTTCCAAACCTTTTGTGAAATTTATGATTTTGGACTGTTCGGATGAATTGTTCATGTAAATACCATTTAAGTTTTTTAAAAAAGTTCAAACTCACGTTGACGTATTGTAAGGATCCTCCCTAGCTGAAATATAAAAAGCGAAGGTCATTCAAAACATTGCTGCCAACACTTTAAGGTAAAAAAATAATTGGATGGGCCGCTGACCGTCATTCAGTGAGCCAGGTCACAAATCATGGATGCTGCTATGTATATTCATTAGCAGATTGTCAACGAATATTCGACTATTCGAGCTCAGTCTTCGATAACATCGAGAGACGTTCGACTAAAAAATTTGAGTCCAACTAGTCAGTTAAAAATTTACCCAACTGGTAATTACCTATTTCGGTGTACCTGCTGAATAATCTCTAAATTGCCAGAAAAGAACATTAGCACTTTCCCTGAATTCAGTTTCATCTCAAAGAAATTTTTCGTTTTCAGACCATACTTGTATCATAAACTACATAATCAATCTGCAGCAAGTTCTCTCAAATATTCCAGCGAAATATTTTTTATATTAAAACTCCGTTTTAAGGAAAGTTACTTTCTCCTAAGGTTGTAAGTATTATATATTAACATGTACGAGTTACTTGTATGTTTATAAACAATGCATGTAGTTGGGGTACTCAAAATGCCATAATTCTCACCCGTACATGTATCTTTTTGGATTCGATTGGAATTGATTGATTGATTATTTTATTGTTTTACAGCTCCCCACTCGAGAATATTTCAACTTCATATGGGAGAACGTCACCATTGCCGGTGAAGGGCTGCAAGAATTTGGCCTATGCCCCGGCACGCAGGGCCTTTGAGCAGGGAACGGGATCTTTTTCGGTGCCACACCTACTGTGACACGGGACCTCGTGTTTTATTTGCGGTCTTACAATCCGAATGACCGCCCCATTCAGTCGGCCTCTTTACGACAGCGACCAAGGGGTTATGCGGGAGCCGTATTCCTCAACCCGAAGCCCCCACGGTGTCATTATTTTTGAAATTAGAGGGACCGCGTATGTTTTTTTCTTAAATTAATCTGTACTAAGGATGTTTTCATTGGGTCTACCTACAGGACCTTCACTGTTAACTGAACCACTTAATAGGGCATGATGTAATTTATACCTACATGTTTTGGATCCCCCTCATTTTCTTATACACCCCTCAAGGTGTTTTTATCCATGTTTATCCCATACAAGTTTTCGTTTTACCATTGGGCAATTTAATTGAATTTGAATTTTAGATTTAATCTATTTTATGTACATGTGCATTCTCATTGTGGCAATGGTAAATATGCAAACATACTGAGAATAATTGTAGAATGATTTATAAATTACATGGTATAGATGTGATATACAGGTACAAGAGGAACTCACCAAACTGGTGGGGAGTACAGTTTTTTGGAATAATCGAATAGTCTTCGTACTAAAGCTTATCGAATAATCGGAGTAAGAAATTTACTCATTTGGACATCCCTATAATTATAATGTAGTAATTTCACCAAGATATTTATGATAGAAAAATTTCATGTTGGTATGTTGAACTCCAAACCCTTTCAAGGTAAATGAAAAAACATAACAAAAGGCTAAAGTAGCATTAGTGCGCTCACCCGGTCACACTGACCCAAACTCAGCTTGACAATGTGATTTTAAAATGTAATATTTTTTCACATCCATTTTTTAAAGATGGCTTCCTATTCAATGACCTGAACATAAATTTCACATAACATGGGGGGTGTTTCAACACCAATATGAGGACGGAATAGACCTTGCCTTCTGGGCGATGGTCAAGGTCACATCTATTATAGTATGAAATTCTTGTCATATGAAATCAATATCCCAAAATGCAAATCCCTTCCTTAAATTAGAAAACCGCGAGTTAAAATGGTCAGATCCATTGGTTGGCTCGGTAACAAGATATATCACAATCGTGCCAATAAAAATCTATTTCACCGCCTCACTTCATTCAAGCTGTATAAGAAGATATTCATGAGATTACTTCTTCCTGAAAGTAGGTCAAACTCCAACGTATCAAGGCCCAAAGATCATGGTATTGAAATGAAAAGACTTACGATAGAAAGTTTATATAACACATGTAGAAATTATACGTTAATAATTAGAAAGAATATTGAATAGTCAGTTTTTAAAAATAGGCCAAACTTCTCAAGAATACATATTAAGGTTTACACACCATGGTGTTACTGACAAACGGACTGGGCCATGGAAGAAACTTGATAGGGGTAAAATTGTGTTGACACAAAGCATGCATTAAGGAGTGTACATGTATATTATGACATCCAAGAGATTCAAAGTCGAGGAGTATGGTTAACGTTTCAGAATTTGGGACCATTCCAAAGTGAAAGGCACGCGGTCTGAACAGGACGCGTCATGTAAAGTCCAGTTTCTGGACTTATTTATCGTCGAAAAGGATACATTTTTAAGACATGAGATTATATATTTGCATGTAAAGTTTGGCCCCTCAAGTTTGACCCCACCTACTTCCTTTCGGGCCTCAATGGCTTTGAACAATCTGTTAATCTATCCCAACAAGAATTTTTTAAATTTCTGGACCCGGCGAGGTGGAGATTTTTAATATACTAAACCCAGTTTTGTCTTTACCTTAGAATTAGTTCTTCCAATTACAGAGGACATGACCTTTCATTTGAACACAGATTGAAAATCCTCTTCAAACTGGAGGATGTTTTGATTTGTAATTTGCCTAAAGATTATTGGAGATAGAATACTCGCTCTCAAAAAGTTTAAAAATAACAAACGGAGGGGCAGGCAGACCTACAGAGAAAAGATGAGAGGGAAAAACTAACCTCTGATTCTGCTCACAATGAGTTAAAAAAACAAATTCTCAAACAATAATTTTACATGTTAACTTTGGGTAATTTCTGGGCAAGACAAAGACGATACTTTGAAATATTTGTTTTATTTATGCATACAGTTAAACAGTTTTCGACGGCATTGTGTTTCGTGGATATTAATCGTGTACATAGAAACATTATCTGAATTTGGGGATATTTCGTGTGATTTAAAGAATTCTCAGGGTAAAGGATATCCGCAAAATCCACGAAATCTGATGTCCCTCGCAGAAACCAATTTGTTCCCATACTCTCCTCGCATCTGACTCACCTATACACCCTTGCTGCTGTTTCCATACAATACAATTATACAGCTATAGATTGATCCATTCAGTATTATTCACATCGCTCTCGGTCTCAAGTTACAATTGTGACCATTTGGTTTTGTGTTTTGTGCATTCATTATCGGTCAATTTCACAGTCACGCCGCCCCATCCTGGCTTGCATTGACAAGTCCCTTTTTGTTGTTCAAGGCAGTCTACCGTGCGTTCGCCTCGATGCACGGTGCCATGGTAAACTGGCACAATTTCGTCCCGCAAGTTATCATTTTTGGATGTGTGTTGCTGCAGGCTTTAAACAAATTGAGAAATATATTTTCAATTTACTTCCAAAACCTTTTATTTTCATTTCATATATTCTAATAAAACAGTTGTTGTTAATAACACCAACAGCAACAAAAGCATTACATTTTTTAAGTAAAGTCCGAGAATAGGAACTTTCAATGGCTGTTGAAATAATAAAAAAAAAAGGTTTATTTACAGTAGTACTAGAACTTTGTTTTTCCCTTCACTGACAGAATGTTTATTTTAGAAACAGACAGTGGCTGAATAAATATTTTCCATTAAAATTACATCTCAATATCAGAGTTGTGCGAAGTAGAGTGCGGATAAAAAAAGAACTATTATGAGCAGTTTAGTGCTCGATATTATTGAGTGATCTCAACAGAATCACTCAATATACCCCCTAAGTACCACAAATACATTTAAATATTGTTCCTTAAATTCCTTCCAGGTTGATTCTGAATGCCCATTATTTCAATGCCAAGGGTGGTATGATATACTGCACATATCTACAAATTTCACTTGTTGACAGCGAAAGATATTAATGAAGTATTATGAATTAGTTTTTTAACATATATTATTTAGTCCAAATGCGAAACACTTTGTCATTTATAATACATTAATTTGAAACTTCCAGGGAACTTTTATATTTGAAAAAAACGAATTCCAGTTCATTGTTGCAAATTTTATTTGTTATTTCAAGCTTTTTAATTCGTTATATAACGGACTACATTTGCTAAAACAAATTGACGAATCAACGTAATCTGTTAAATTGAGTGATTGACAAAAGCAATTTCATGAAACATGTATATGTGCCTGGACGAAGGTGTCGCAAGATCA
>CAJDSM010151889.1:0-11741 GCA_903981925.1 Ostrea lurida
CCACGAACTTTACGGACAACCCTCGTATTCGATGCTATGAAGTATTATTTTAGATTTGGCATTTTCAATGCATAGCTAATGGTAACATATAGAAGGATTTTACAAGCGTTTTGAGTTTTTAGCAAATGCATGGTTTATACAAGAATTGTCTGAGACTGTCCAACAATGTAAACGATGTGCAGAATGTTAGGCAATGGTTACAAAGTAAGTTTAGGTGTATCTACTAGAGTACTGGATATTTTTCTACAGTGTTCTTATGCTGTAGTATGAACACATTCACACTTCTCAAATAATTATTTCATTTATTATATCTATTTGACGCAAGTCACAACAAAACAGAAATGGACATCCCTTCATTCCAGAAGATATTGGGAGGCGAGGTATGCTTTTAGTATATAAACCTGATGAATGCGGTTGTTTCAATACCCCCTTATAGTTTGTATTCATGAATAAACTTTCAAGCTATTTTGCTACTAGCGTTTTATCTAGACAAGAACCCAAGAATTTGAATTTACAAAACACAAGAGATTAATAATCATTTGTGAATGTTTTCAAAAGGTGAATCCTGGAGTCGGTGTATTAAAATTCTGCTATGAGCTCAAACTTATTTTATGTAGAAGTATCTTTGTTTTCACTTACAAACGTAATTTGCTTATGTACTACAATACCTTAGTCATTTATTGATTTACAGTCCTTTCATGGTTAGATTGTACTAATTGATCTATTGATTCATTAAAAGAACCAGTGATCGTAAAGAACAGATATCCAATCTCATAGACTGCTCTGTTTACCTTAGCAATACTTTGAGCTCACGGCGAGTGTCACCGGTCAATAGAGAATGATTGCTCCTCCTGGGCACCTGATCCCACTTCTGGTATGCCTAGGGGTCTGTGTTTGCCCAATTCTTATTTTGTATTCTATTTGATTGATCACAGTTTGCTATCTTTGCCTTTGCATCAATAAAAGATATTGAATTATGAGAAGGGCAAACACAGACTAATGGACATAGCAGATGTCGTGGAGTCTGGTGCCTAGGATGGCTACTGATAAACATGGTGATGTTACAGGAATTTCAGCAGTCATGGTAAAAATGTTAAAACTCATTCTCCTCAAAATTGATATCCTGCATTGCATCAAAGGACAGTGTCCTGCAAAGTAGAAAAATTCAAAAGCATGTAATGCCCGTGTGTGTGGTGTGTGTGTGTGTGTGTGTGTGTGTGTGTGTGTGTGTTGTGTGTGTGTGTGTGAACTGGCTTGTGTGTGGTGTGTGTGTGTTTGTGTGTGTGTGTAATATGTGTGTGTGTGTGTGTGTGTGCCGTGTGTGTGTGTGTCGTGGTGGTGTTGTGGTGGTGTGTCTGTGTGTGATGTGTGAAAAGACAAAGATACAAAATTACTGAAACAATCTAAGAAAAAATTCAATAGAATACACAAATAAGGGTTGGGTGTTTACACGGGATACGCCAGGGATGGAATTCAGGTACCTAGGAGGAGTGAAGCATTCCCATGTCGACCGGACATTTTCGCGCAGGCTGGTGGAACGTTTACTAGGTTCCGCAAAATGTCTTTGATGTTCAATGTTTTGTGAAGTTTGGATCCTTGTATTACGGTAATGTATATCATATGCTGTGTCGTCCCATTTACTGAAATATTGAATTGTTCTAAAAACTGAAACATGATTTTGAAGAAACTCGTTCCTTTAAAAAGCGTTGTTACTATTTATATTTTCCCAATTAGTACCCGCATGGAATTGTTATGCTTGATTAAAGTTCAGTATTTTACGTCATATGTAAGGCTTGAAACAAATACTATCTATATTATTTTTAACACATAGGAGTTAATCATGTTGGTATTAATTCTGGTTCTGCATTGTTAATATATCTGCTCGATTTTATGGTAAACTTGAAATGTTATCACGTGATAATTATGCGGATATTTTTTCAAAACATTCAGTATTCTCTTAATCTATTAGTAATGTGAAGTAGGAAAGGCAAATCAGAAAAACCTTAGTTCTGTAGGTTCCACTCCGAGTCTACGTAATGCTGAGAAACCTTTCTTTCCTTTGGACCTTTTTATCTTCAAGGAACTCTGAAGAAAGTTTCCGGGGCTGGTGTCTAACTGTTGGAATGTTTACTTCATATGATTCATTAAAATGAAATGAACACAGAACATTTTACTTTGTTATATTTGCTAAGTACACATATAAAAAATGGTAGTTGCCATATACATTGATTATAGCCTATTGTCTATATATAACTTTGTAAATCATATAATAGTATTATTCGTATAACGTCTAAATGTATTCAATATTGTTGTATTATTGCAATATAGCTACCATATATTTTGAGGACTCCAAAGTTGCGATGGTCACGCCAAAGGTTGCATGGTCTGGGCCAAAACCCCGATTGGTTGACACGCCAACAGCGCAGATGGTCTGTACAAAGCCAAACCTCCGATTGTCTGACACGTTCAAAGTCCGCGATGTTTCTAATCAGCGCCAGAGCACGCATCTAAAAAGCTTCCTGATAAAAGAGTCACATTGCAGAGAGTGTATGGAGTCCATCTTCTCTCATGACTAAACGCAGTTTTGATTGTGGTCACTCATCTTTCTTTTCTTTTTAGTTATTCCTTTGGAAATATATTCATCGGGTGCAAACTCCTGGATCGTCTAGATTTCTTTCGATGTGAATTTTGAAAGACGTTGGGCATTGACGTCCATAATTAACGTGACTGTCACAAACGTACCCACGCCATCGGACTTTGGCGTTAAGTGTGGGGACCATCGCACTTGGCGTCTGTTTCGTCAAACAAACCCATCGCACTTTGGTGCAGATCCATTGCACTTTGAGGGCTACCATCGCACTTTGGGCCACCATGCAACTTGGAAGTCTGTACAATTTAAACTACAAGATGTATACATCCTCGCGTGATGTAATAGGATAACTATATACAATGTAATGTAATAGTTGGAGTTTAGTCGAGGCCCCATCCTCGGCAAGCTGCCATTGGATTATTACTTGTTAGGAATCATTTATTTTTGTTCTTATAGTGTAGTCTGGGTAAAACAAAACACCAAACAAAAGCTTTTTTTTTTAAAATGTAGTTTTCAAGCTTGTCACTCCCCCTCCTATAGTCTTATCTTAAAGAACGATATATTTGTTTCAATATCCCACACACTGAGAACGTTTTTCAATACATTTTCATATTAATAATAAATACATTATTCAAGGACACTCTTAGTTTAACTACTGTTATGATTGGAAACCAATTGCAGATGAACACGCACATTCTCTGTAAAAGCTTGTTCCACCTGTTTTAGCCGTATAGCAGACCAATCTATGTAACCAATATATATCTTCCAATATATCGAAGCCCCTACTTTACAGCCCATGTCTATCATGTTGTCATCCAACCATGGCCAAGATCATTATTTCACGCTGGAAAGCACTTTGCACCTACTTTTACTTATTGTGTTAGATCTAAATATAAGTCAAAGAGAGATAACAAACAGTGATCAAACTTCGTAATCAAAATTCTACAATCCTTGTAAAAATGCAGAATAACGCCTCATAATTCACTTTACATACTAGAATAATACTCTAAGGAATTGTTTCCCCAATTTACGATTTTCTCTCCATTTTATTCATATTAGAACGGCTTGTTACTGTTTGGTTGTTTTGGTTCTAGTACAGATCTGGCGTTTCTGATGTGTTTGATGTACCGACTAGCTTAGCTACGAATTGAAACGAATGTAATGAGTATCACCCAAACCAATCTTTCAAGAGATAAACAAAACAAAAGCCAACGAAATCTAAAGTTTTCTCCATTTCTCGTTTTGACCATTTAAACCATAGATATTTAAAATTTAACCAATGATGATATATATAATTCACCAAACGTGTAAAAAAAAAAATTGACGGTCGCTTAGGAATATGTATTAGGATCCGCTGTAAAAGCTTGTACTTAAAGATTAGGTAACGATAATTATCAAAATTGTAATCAATCGCCACATCCAAATTTTATAATCATACTTAACTCCAAGTATTTCCAAAAGGTAAATTCTTCAAAGTTCAGTTGTTAACACTTTTTTAAAAAAATAAAGGAAAATATAACACAGTGATCAAGTTCGTAAGTCCCAAATACAATACAAAAACAAAGACGTTGGGCAATCACGAACCCCTGGACCACACCAGGAAGTGAGATCAGGTGCCGGTATGGAGAAGTAAGCATTTCCGTCTTTGCTGCGTCACCATTGCGACGTGAGCATCATAGTTTGATCAAAAATATGCAAGTAATTGACAAATTAGAACTTGATTTATTACTTACTTTCCGAACGTCACAAAAATTGCAGCGAGTTTTCCCTATTCGAAATTCTTTGCTATTTTTTATTACGAAAAACATGACAGCTGTGAAGAAGAAACTCTGCAACTGTCAGTGCTGCAAACATATGCAAGAAGTCATTTACAATCAGATGTGCATTACTCTAAAAACAAATTGATAGAACAATTTAGTAAACTTGTTCTTAAAAGCTATTTCAAATCAACAACATTAACCACTGATTGGGCTTTCAGGCACTGTTGCACGATCGCATATCAATGCTTTTCTATGATCAAGAGTTTTCGGACCTTTTCAGTGCTCCTCATAGCCATAATATCGCTCGTACTTAAATTCAGTGCGATTCATATTTTAGCAGACCGATAGTCACTGTCCTTATTGATTAATTCATTATTATGCTTATTGAGAACAACAGATTCCTTCATTATGGCATAAGGTGCAAAGGGCCACGTTTGACAGCTCTTGTCCTAATATAGTTGGTCTCATATTGTGGGACTTACGAGATTGTATCACTGTTAGTTATGCCTTTGCCTTTACATTATGTGTTACAATGTTTTTCTAATAGCATATATACTATGACCTTTTAAAACAATTTAAACTTGACTTTAGAAAACATTACTGAGTTTACTTTAGAGAAAATTCTTAATCTTGTCCGCTCCCCTTGTTCCCATTCCCGATTCACGTTTACTCATTGATAAATACTATTACACTCCCTCGTGATACCCTATATTGTGGAGCACGTCCATTAACTCATATCAATATTTTGTAAGTTGAATAGTAAATGGTCATTAATACAAATAGCCACACCCATTCACCATTAATTTGATTAAGCCTTTGACTTTCACGCGTATGTCTTAAATGAATTACTTGTTAACCTTTCCTTGTACAAAATATCATCTTAATTCTTAGGCCATAACTTGATTTAGTGCACCTAGCAAAAAGGTCTAGTACCGTATATTTTGTATTGCCATAGTAGAAATCAAAACATTTGTTAAATCCTCTACATCTCGCGAAAATCCGCATTAGTTTTGATCGTAGTGCGATTGTACGATCTTACTTTAAACAACAAATGAAAGCTATTCGCGCATTTTTTCTAACAGGAAATTATATGTCCATAAGCGTTTTACAAGTGCTCTCAAAGATATATCTTTTTGTACTGTGCGATATTTCTTCTACCTTTTGAAAAAATGCCCAAATTATAAAAAGGAAAATTATGTCTATAAACAAATGGGAGATCACCGGCACAACACATCCAAAACTTGTTTGAAGGTTTTTGTAATTATGCGAAATTATTCATCTTTGATTATATTTACCCACAAATTTTTAATCTTATCAATTTAATTTGATAAAATGTCTACGAATAATGATTTTTCCTAAAAACATTACATGTAAAAAACTAAATACACTATAAAATTCAGTTTGCTTCGCCATTATGTTGAGACTGCAAACGTTGACTTTTAGTATGAAATCGGATCAAATGGCTGTTGGTCGTTTCTTCAAAAGAGACTTAGAAAAGGGAAGTAACCCCAAACTAGTGTACAACAAAGTTACAATACCTGTATGGTTTATGGCAGAATGTTGAGATCATAGAAATGATGATTGTAGTCTGATGAAATGTTTTGGTTTGAGTTAAATTAGAATTTCTGTCAAAAGCTACATTTATGTAAAACAAATAATAAAGACCACGTTTCTGTCCAATTATTGATGGACTTACGAGAGTTTGCCTAAAGTTCTGGACAAGGCTTAATCTTATATAAAAGTAATGTTTATAGGTTATCTATTATAGCATATTTATCATCCTCTACTATATGTGAATTTATAAAATGTCGTAAAATTTTGTCCCGATTTTAATGTATAATTAAAAGATGACTTCCCGTTTAATTTAGACGTGCGATGGTGACCCGGAGGCACGGTCAAAATTTTAATGAAAAAAGTTGTTATCTTTCATACAGGTTCATTTGTTTTTTGTAAAAGATTCCGTGAGATTCGAGATGATTTTACATCATGTGTTTCCAAGAGTTTCAATATCCAAATCTTGCAAAAATGTTGAACGTTTAAAGTATCACAATCTAGCAGAGAAATCGGGGGTTTGGACTATTTAGACAGTTTCGTCATTGTTCGAAAAAAACACCTGATCGTTTTCGAAAAGGTGGTACGCAGAAGAGCAGCGATAAAATTTTGTGTAGATATCGGAAAAACACTCAAAGAAAACCTGAATTCACGCAAACAGTTCCGGGAAACATGTAATATGGGCTGTTTCATTAGTGTTAAGCGATATAACAATTATTTTCTTGGACAAAGGGAACAGTTCATCCGAGATGACAGTGCGTGAAGGAGATATCTTTCCGAGATTTACATGCTTGCAAAAAATGGAGCTGTCGTACGTGCTGTCGACAAGTGAACGGCGACTATAAAAGTTATCGAAATTGCTCGAGAAATGTTGGCGAATTTCAAAGATTTCGGTTCCATGAAATTTTACTTCCCATCGATCTATCCATCATATCTCGATGAAACCAGGGATCACAGAGTTATACAAGACGCTTATGTTATCATGGCTAACATGCGCTATTTAAGAAGTAATGTCGTAGGACTACGTTGCGAAAAGTTAACTGTCTTTATGCGTTTGACGGTTAGATAACGTCAAGGAATTCATTTTACTGCTCCGGTTATGAGTTTGTGTCTTTTGTCGATTGATAGAAATCTATAGACTAGGAAGCGTTGGTCTCTAGTTGATATATGAAGTAGTACTTTGGCAATAATTAGATACAGATATCAACTCGCCTTGCATTCTTATAGCGAAATGAGTAGCTTGTATCATTATATATACTTGTATATTAGCAGTGTTTGTATACAGTTTCGCACATTCCATTTTACCGGAACTTTAGCGGCGACCTTAATGAATTGAATACTCCAAGTAAATGAAACATAGGTTCAAATGAAAGCAGTCTGACTATCTGTAAATACCAGAAAATTGCATCATGCCTCATTTCTTAAATTTGTTCACTTCCTCTCAAATATTTACATCACTAAGATAAATGTGGACTAAAGCATGTCATATACATCTCTCATTTTTCGATCTTGCTGTTCCCTCTAATCTCTCTCTGCGCTCCTAACAAGAATATAAGTCCAGTCGCCTAATTGACAAAAATTAAGCGCGTTTTATTTTTAATTGTCTTGCTAATCGCCTGTCTTGTTCACCTGCTCAAATTTATATCATACCTATAGAGTGGGCCTATCAATATCAAATGAGATAATACACTATTGAAAGTCTACAAATAGTAGCATCATGACGTTTTTCCAGGTTGATAGTGAGACGGATTACCTCGACAAAAGAAACTTCGGTATTCATCCGCAGATCTTCCTTTCTACTGGTTTCAAACCATCTGATCATTACAGTAAGGGTTTATCCAGCAAGTCATTTTATAAATGCACTCTATTATACTAATTCAGCTAAATTCATCGTAGTTATACAACAATTTTGGGTAAGCGCTTCGGAGTCCACGCAGATTCATTGAAATCCTTCGTATTTTTGATTCCTAACCGTTGTTAGTCTTAGTTCTTTATATATAGTTAGAGATTTAAATCAATTGTGAACTGTTGTGTGGTCCAGTATCAGCTTATCAGGGTAGATACAAAAAGGCGAAGGTTACATTGTGTCAAACCGTAATGCATAATCCAAAAAAACATATACAAAATGAGTGTAGGGCAACGACGGAACCTCGACAAAAGCGGAAGGTAGGAATCAAAGGTGCCATGGAGGAGTAAGCATCCATCTGGCTGACCGGTCGCACTCGCAACGTGAGCCCTTAGTCGAAAATAAAGTTAAAAGTTAGGAGTTTTGAAAGCAATATGTCCGCAGGCTCTGATAAACCTCTTCATCATGACTCTTACACGTGTTCAATGACAATTGTTTCCTGATGGACAGGTCGTTTGATTTTATACTTACCTTTCATTCTGTCATTCCTTGCTGAAAGGGCGACTTCTTGAAAAACAGTTGCACCAAATCCAACCAGCAAGCCATCTGGTTTGCGCCAAGCAAACTATAAACAATGATTTCTCTTCGATTTATTTTTCTAATTTTTGTTTTCGTTTTCATCTAGGACAATAGAGTTGTTGTTATAAGCCTCCAGGAACTGGCGGTGGAAAGTTACTGAATGTCTACCAGTATTTGCGTTCCACACGATGTAGTTGGCAAGAGTGCTGTAACAAACACAGAATTAGTGAAGAGATGATAATACCGGTAAGGTCACTACGAATACTGACGTTTAATAAATGTACGAATTACACGAAGATAACTAACCCTTATTGCTCACATAATCCGTCCGAATTCTTAAAATATAAAAAGATGAAAAAATATAAAAGGTCGTTATATTTTCATCTGAAATTGTATGTATTGAAAAGATTGAATATTGAACATATTTTTCAGTAAAAAATTCAGAACTCAATCAACAGAGGTACATGAGAATGGATAAAAGCAATCGTGACCACTAATTTACTTGTAATTTAACGTTACTAAGTTGGAATATAACAGAAAAACCAACAGAACTCTTATGTTAGCTTTTAAAAGTTCGAAAATTGACAATTGGTTTGCAATGGTAGCTCTTTATGAACAATAATCAAAATCAAAATAGGCTTTTGATAAGAATATTTTGAATGATTAGCGATTAATACAAAGTGTTAATTTGCAAGGCCAAAGCTTTTATAATTCAGCTAGTCTTAAACGTTTTACTTGTTAGACACTTTAACCCATTAGACAAATCAATTTAATAGATACTTCTTTTAAAGTATCTTTCTTTTATGGGTGTCCATAGTTAAGAAAAAACTTACTATATTTTGATTGAAAATTTATAGACAAAAGTCATATAACGTAAATTCACCACATGAAGAGTCTTTCTTCCCTCTTTAATTTTCTCTCGTCTATATTACGCTTTTGAATTTCCACTTATTTGATTTCCTCATCTCAGAAAGCATATTTTAATGCATTTAATTAAACTAAAATTACTAGAATTAACATGTATAATTTTGGTAATATTACGTTATTATAGATTTGGTAATTTACCCGTTATTTTTACTTTTATATTTATACCATTGTCTATTCAACAAAAACTCCACACATTTGATAGAATTTTCTTATGCGAATAATATATATTTCTTTTTTGTTGAAAATACCACACGGCAAAAATACACCACAGAACAAAAGTTTCGGTCAACATGAAAAATTCTGCTGATTTTTTTAACAGGCTGAGTGAATTTACGAATATCAATTTATTATTAACAGAATTGACAAAATAGGTTTGCCTTTTCTTTTTGATATCTATATATGGAAAGATAAAAAATATCTGAAGTTTTATATCTATATGATGCTGCCTATATAGATTAATTTGTTAAAATACACTCTCATACCCTTTCCATATTCAAACAGCTCTTAATATAAGCTCTATAAACAGAAGGGCTTCTGTGAAGCGTCTAGATTATTATTATTTGACGTATCTAATTACTAACTCGATGTACCCATTGATTAGTTTAAGCTGTTGAATCATTTCAATCTTCAATAACTCGTTTTCAACTATTTTTTAAAAACTAAAACGGCTTCCATAACTCTCAATCCTTTTCTTCTTTGAGGGCCATTATTTCGTTCTATGTTTAAAAAAAAATACGTGTAAAATACATGTAATCTCCCGTAAATATATATGGAGCCAGTTGATGCCTAAGAGCAGACAAAACACAATATGTCGGTTCGCGTGCAATAATACGAAAATAATGATGGGAAAATTTCAAATTGTAGTATACCCATAACGTAAGTTACATAACGTAAAATACAATTTCTCACTTTAAATGCCAATAAATTGTTATTTTTTTGCCTTTCTCGGATTTTTTTCTTCGTTTCCTTCTAAGCCAACTATTCGAATGTGTAGATTTAATTCCATTTGCTATCTTATTTCCCACGAATCACAAGTGATTTTCGATAACGTAAATTACATCCTTAAACGAACCACGTGCCTAGTGGTTGAAAATGTTGTTGTCTTGTCAAAAAAAATTAAGTTTTGTGGAATTTGGTCTTTTGTTCCTATTACTTTTTATGACATCATAATGAATATTTGAGAAATATTTTTTTCATAGTTGGAAATTCATATTTAAACCTCGTTTAGACGTGTGATTCGGGAATGATAACTCGTAAATTACCAATTTGTGGCGACTAAGATGAATCTGTACAGACATTGTTTTGAATAAAGTCGATGAAAGTATGGAAACTTAGTAATATTGATTGTTATTATACAGTAATGAAATGTTAATATGGTATATAACAATAATATACACTACAGAATCTGCAATGATAATAAAAAATTGGTCCCTGCACAGGACGACACGGCAGAAATGGCGTTTTTGTGCGATGTATCCGTGTTTAAAAGTATTTAGAAGCCAATTTCCCTCGGGCAAAATGAATTTAATATGACAAAAACACGTTAATTAACATTGCTAAACTATAACATATTTTATACCAGGTTTTACTTCGTTTATGTTTCGCAAAACGCTGACGACAGGCATTTTGAGAAAGTTCGACGATTATGTGAGAATAGTGGTAATACTGCCTTTACATATCACAGTAATACCAGTATCTATGAATGCTTTGAAATTATCAATGTGGAAGCCTTTACTTCAAAAGCATTGTATCATAAAATCTGAATTTACCTTTTATGGGATCTTTTGATATTAGATAATATAGTCCTTCAAAGTACTCAGCGTTTTCACCGTACCTTGAAATCGTTGAAGCTCGATTGGCCAAATCGAATTCTTCAGAAGATGGGTAAGATCTATCTATGAAAATCAAGAATGAAAAAAAATATTGTTCAGAACTAAACCCTACACAGTATTTCTTGAGTTATAACAGTTACAACATTGAATACAGATAACACAATCTGTAAAAAGTTACAAAATTGTAATATAGAGACTTGATTGTGACAATTTACAACAACGTTCATATGGAGGCTTTGATACACGCGGACTGTACTGTGTTGTACCCAATCCCGTAAACCAATACAAATCCCTAACAAATGGTGGCTGATGCTAACTTAACAGTGATCGATATCTCATTAGTTTTCCCCAGTATTGGAATACAGATTACAGGGGATTGGCAAAACAAGGACACAATAAAACCAGAGATAAGTATCGGGTGTTGTTTAAGGACAAAGCATCCTTTGTTGTAGACCGGCCAACATCCGTTGTAAGCCTTCTAATCTTGATCAGGTAAAATGGAGTACACCGCATTCAAATCAAATGTAAACAGAATGGTATACCCGTCAGAAAGCATTCGGGCATGTGATGCACTGGACTGTGTTGAATCGGCAGACTTAGATCGATATTTAAACATCATAGAATTTGCAAAATGCTTGACCATTAAATTAAAACAT